>OY982567.1:4867773-5021197 GCA_963859945.1 Euplagia quadripunctaria | reverse complement strand
ACTCGTCCGATCGAACTACTTTCAGAACGCAGTATAAACAACTAGATTATCACTGAAGTCATTGTTAAAATTTGTTTAAATCGTTTGGAGTCTGCGCTAATAGCTAACTGATGCCAAATTGTACAAAAATCAACTGTTCTTTATTTATTCTTTAGTGCTAGAAAAGAGCGCACAGTACATACATACGTTGGTTGAATTTCGTTTAGGGTACAACAAGCATTTTATTGGTTCCAGTAAAGACTGCATTGATTTTTAACCAAAGGTGGTCGATATAGTTAATAGGTAAACGCTTGTGTGATACAAGATTTCTTTAACCAAACTACCATAATTTTTTACACATCAGTTTTATTTATTTTTGTACTATTTAAAATGTTTTCACACTATCGATACATTTATTAACAAACGTGACGTGATTAAAAAACAAACGGATACATTTTATACATCCAATAAACCTTACATTAATAACACGACTACTAACAAGCTGGTTAAAATAATATTAAGAATACTGGACAGTTTTTTTTTAATTGAAATTTAAATATCGAACAGTATGTCTGTCACTTCTAGTATAATGTTGGCGCCATTTAGTTAAATAATATTCATGATAGGTACGATATTTTTTCGAAAAATAACAAATGGGGAAAAATAAAAGCTGCAACAAATCTACTAGTCACAATAACTTCGTGAAAAGAATTGATCGAATAAAAAAAATTGCGGATCATCATTTTTATCAAACGACTTCAAATACTTCGGGCGCGCCATAAGAAAGAGACATTGCGGCGAGATGATAGAAATATCGTTCGTTTGGCAAAACAAGATAATTAAGGGGTCTAACAAGATGAGAAAATAATATTTTGTAGAAAACAACCCTTCAGTGATCTCAGTGTGCACTATTCGGAGATGTTTAGTAGAAGAAAAGTTGTATAACAAGAAAGGTATCTATGTTGAAACGGTGCCATAGTAGGAAGCCTGTCATGCATTTGCAATTGGACAGTGGAAAAAAAATATTTTTTTCTGATGAAACTAAAATAAAGTGTGTTCTTATGAAAAACGATACGTAATTCACAATTACGTATCGTTTTTCATAAGAACACACTTTCAGAATGGCTGTGGAAATGTGGAATTTTGGAGGTGCTTTTTTGGTCACGGAGTCGGACCTATGAGGCTCATAGAAGGTGGAACATAAACAGCGTTGCTAGACGTCCCGAATTTTATATCAAAATAAATGTCCCGCTTTCCGGGGATAACTCGACCGTGCGTGCAGTTTTTTCCCAGATGAATTTAAAATGGTCGGATGCCAGAAGAAGATAATTATTCTCTTATTTGTAAGTTGCAATTTGTAACACTCACTCCACAGACTACGGTTTGAAACGCCATATTTTTCTAATGAATAAAACTGTTTTGATTTTCATTTGTTTTTTTTTCAGAAGACAATTAAGACTCAGCTAATTAACTATAGGGTAAATCTGATTTAAAATATTATATTTTGATTAAAACACATTTTCTATGGCTATTTTTGCCATCTATTGCCACGTAAACGTAATTTGAATTAAATAAAAAGATAAATATTTAAAAACTTCTGATTAATTATATACGTTTTATTACTATGTCCCGCTTTCGACGAAAGAATCCCGCTTTTTTTCACTCAAAAAGATCCATAATTCCGACTTGGCAAAAAAAATCTGGCAACGCTGAACATAATATATATTAACTACGGTACAAAATTGTATTGGACACAACAATGTTACCTTACGCTGAAGAGGTACTTCCGGTAATTTGGATATTTGAGCACGATAATGATCCAAAACATACAGCACGCTTAGTACAGGAATTTCTCGAATTACAATCAGTTTCTGTCATAGACTGGCCAGCTAACAGCCTAGATCTAAATCTTAAAGAACCTCTTTGGTGCGAAGTCAAGAATAGGATATTAAATCGTCAATTTTTTAAATTATTTCATACAACTAATGTATGTTTACTTAGCCTATGTTTAATCAAAATCAATTGTATAAACAATTCAATGTATGTCTTAACTATTTGTTCCGCTTTGTTTCAATAAAAATTTGTTACTCTTCAGAAAAAAAGAATTGTGAAAAAACTGTTTTTATTTTACATATTTTATTCCTAATTCCTTTCGTTTTGATCATTTGAATACTTCATAACACAATGTAATCATTTCAGAGAAATACAAAAAAATATTACACGATGATAATAATGACATATTTTAAGAACACTTACGAATGCGAATAATGTATATGTAATGCATTATTCATATGTACGAATGAGGAAAATTAAACGATCGTCACATTGCTACATCTTATTAAAAAGATTTGAACATTAGTCCACACGACGCCACAGAACAACATTGGAAATAATAATGGTTGAAAATATTTACCTGAGTCGCTAACATCTTTCGTTTGTCCATCTTGAGACTCCGTGCCATCTGTCGTTACATTAAAAACTGGCAATAAATTGCGGTTACCCGCCGCAATCGTCTCTTCTAATTCAGCAATCTAGAAATATAATAGATTTATTAAGTCATATTTAAACCGAATCGATTCGAGCATATATTGCCGTATAATCGTTTTTATATTTACATGAATCGGTACTTCACTGGTCATAGTCGCCGTATCCAGCGGCAAGTCGTGTATCGCATCCGACGTGCCGGACGCGACATCTCTAATGGTTTGAACGAGCGTCCTAAAACATAAAGACGCGTCAGAGAAACGCTTTAAATTAACCCGTAACGTAAAATTAGTAAAACGATGGCTTTTAAAATTAAGCGTATAGAAAACCACTCACTTGTAATTGAAGAAATCTTTCACGCACACTTTCTCGAGTATAGCCCTGATCTGCGAACGCGAAAGTTGTAAGCCGAGACTCGTGAACAAGTTCTGCAGATCTTTCTTGGTCATGCTGCCGCCGCGCGCCGTGTCGAAGTACACGAGCGACAGCAGCAGGTACGGGTCCGGCGGCAGCTCCACGCCGCGCCCGCGCCGCCGCGGGGACGCGCTGCGCTCGTCGTCGCTCGGAGACTCCTGCATGCAATATACTCATAATATGGTGTATTCCCGTTGTCCCCCCTGCTCTAAACGCACTAAGGGGGACGGTGGGATTTGAATGAAATAATTAAAGAATAGGCCCGTACCCTCATTGCTCTTATAATAAAAGCGAAAGCGGCGGTAGCGTAATGGCGATCAAGTGGTTGCGGGTTCGAACCCCACCTAGTGCACTACCGTCGTCAACCCACTCCTAACACAAGCGTTAAGGTTAGCTGGAGGTTTTAACAAGATTATTAGTAATGTGTGACCAACGTTACTAGTAATCTTTATAAAAAAAAAATAAAATAAATAAAAAAAAAAAAAATTACTAGTATGGAACAATGCATAAGGCAATGTAGACAACGGGAATATATTTGGCGACTTCTCGTTGTCCATTGGTAGTTCAGGGCAATGGGGACAACGGGAAAAATTCACCTTCACAATACCTATAACTACTAACTGATCGTAAAATGGATCCGAAAAAATATAAAAAAATCAGTTTTAAGATTTGTGTTTATAATAGTAAATATTCTCCGACTAATAATAGAAGTCAGACCGTGACACTTACTTTTTAAGGGGAAATCGGAATCATTGGGAAATCTATTAATTATTTCTTAGGAACCGCTTAACTTTTTTACTTAGCAACAATTTTTTTTAAATTATCACTTTTGTATATTCAAACTTTTTGTCGAACGTTAGTTATTCGAAAAAAAATAACATTGTAATCTTTTTACTATGCCAATAAAATAAACATAGTGTCATGTGTACCTGAAATAAGAAATTCGGACGGCCGAATTGAAAAATAAGTTTGTATGAACTCTCATACCGTGGTAAAACTACTTAACTACTAACTAATTTTATTAAATACTAAACTATTTATAAAATTATGAAAACATAACTTACCTTTCTCTCACGTCTTCTAGAATCACGCCTATCATCGCGCCTCTCTGGTCTGTCTTCCTTCTCTTTCTTTTCATCTTTCTTTTCTTCTGGTTTCTTTTCCGATTTTTCGTCCGACTTTTCTTTGACCTCTTCCATCTTCTCAGGTAACGTATACAAAGTTTTATAAATGTAGAATCCGAAGTCACGCATCAACATCTCGTTGAACAACTCCGCGAAAACAAATAGCTGTAAATATTATTGAAGGTATTTTTATATGTTTTCTATACGAAAATCAAACCAAGTCTCAGTAAGCTGCATACCTCGAAACTGTGTTCTTTATTGTCAGTGATGCGATAGTCCAATAGCAGCGAGAGTGTAGCAACACTGCAGTTAAATTTACCACCTTTTGCTGTATTGGATGGATGCACCAAGATATGTGGGGAGTTCGGAATTTCATACCGGGTTTTAAGTAGTGCCTTTTCTTTTTCCAGCTGAAAGTATAATTGAATGTGAAGTTTTTGAAACTACGGATGAACATTTTTAATAGAAATATCATTATAAAAACAGCTTCATCTGTATCATATGTCAAATGAGATCTTGGTAAAGTTGTTCATTGTTAATCTGTAACGATAAGTAGTTAATATGCTTTCTGATTTTTCTCAAAAATATACTTAATCATACATATACAGAAACAATAAACCACTTTGTGTAAAAAATAAACATAATTTAGGATAAATTTACCTTTCTTTTATCTTCTTCAATCTCTTTCTCAGATTTGACTTTTTCGACCTTTTCCTCAGGCTTTTTCTCTATTTCTTCTGTCTTATCTTCAATTACTTTACTTTCTTCCTCCACTTCCTTTTTATCTTTTACTTCTATTTTCTCTCCTTCTTGGCTTTCTTGCTCTTGTTCATCATCCTCGAGTTCCATTACATCATCTTTCTTGTCCTCTGCTTCTTCAGACTTTAGCATTTTTGATAGACGAGATACAAGTTGAGCTCTCAGCCCTGAATTGAATAAGTGTGTATAGGTAAAGGTGTAGGTAAGGAAGACTAATAAGATAGTTAAAGCTTTAAAGAAGACTTATGCCCAGTTCCTATAATCCAGAAACGATTAGTTTTGCTTACGGACGGTAAAATTTCGTTGAAGTTTCAACGAACATTTTACCGTCTGTAAGCAAAACGAATCGTTTCTTGACTATAGGAACTGGACATTAATTGATCGTCATAGTCTCAGAAAGCTTCAAAAAAAGGTAGAATAAGTAAGAGTTGAAATAGCATTTAAAAGAAATGTGTGCTATGTAAATCCATTGTAGATGAGGTTGATTACAATAAGTATTATTTCTCTACTATTAGTATTGTATGAAGTAACATAGTCTTTTTTTATTATTATGCTATTCTTTTAACATTTTAATTAAAATTTTGTTAGTTTCTTTACAAAGATTGAAGAATTAAAAAATATCGTCAATTTGTTGTACAAGTGATTACTAATTGGCTGTTTCCGCACTTTTTGTAAAAAGTTTGTGTCAATGGTGTCTCTATACTGTATGCCTACATATTAAAGTAATGCTAAAGTAGAATTTGTTACCTTTGCAACTAACATTACGCGCCCGTAACTCTTGTCTTAACTGATCAACCTTTATAGTCCTCAGATCCAGTTTAGAGTAGTGTGTCGGTTCAGGCTTCTCCTCATCATCTTCGTCATTCTCATCAATGGTTATTGTACTACTGTCCATGTCTTTCTTATCCTGCAAATTGTAATATGATATAACTTCTCAAATAGTAGTCTAAGAGTTTAAACTCAGGGACCAAATTGAAAGCTGAGTTTTAGTTCAAATAGTACCAAATGTGTTGTTAGAAATTAAAAGTAAAAATGGACTTTAAGTTTATAGTTCTGTGAATGGAAGAAAGTAGTTATTATAATAGTGTTATCTCTATGAGCGGAGACGTCCGGTGGCAGCAACAATTTTAGATGACTGCAGCACAGGCACGTAGTTCTTCGTTCCTTTTAGGAGCAAACGCAGCCGGAATCTTAACTAAACAAAACTGGGAACAAACAATTTGCGATTTGTCCGCCGCAGAAGAGTCGGGCGGCGCTGACTGCGGTTGCTTGCCGGACTCCGGCTCGTCGCCGTCGAGCTTTCGCACGGCCGCCTCGCAGGCTGCCTTATACTGCTCCTGTACAGTGTTCCAGTCGACCCGCGACGGTTGCGCCGACCACACGTCCGGCAGGAACAACACCACACACTCGAGCCGCGACTTGCCGCCGCTGCCCTCGCGCCAGTAGTAAAACTCCACCATTCGGTACCTGCGTGGGTAATACAGTTATAGTCGCATACTCACAAGCGCACTTGCTCGCGCCGCCCACCCGACTGCACACATGGACACGACACATCCGCTACGAGAGTCAACTGCTCTTTTGGAACACAGTACATCGATTCTGCATCCGATCAGTAGCACCGTTCATGATGTACCAACGCCTTCCATACACTCGCATAAGGAATGTGTGTACCATGACAAATATGAGACGTGAAGCTAGGAAAGAGTGTCCTCTGTCAAGCATTGTTATCATCAAATATTATGTACTTTGACCAAGTATTTTCTAAAGCAATCTGACGGGAGGATGCTCTTTCCAATAAATACAAATGTTTGATAAACACCAGCAAAGTTCTGGAGCCAGAGACAGTATTAAGAGTGACACTTACCATTGCGCACATGAAGATAAATCTATGCCAGTGAGTGCTTTGCAAGTACGTATGGCAGTCTTTACCAAAACTTTTGGATCAGACTGAGGATTTTCACCATCTAAGGAAGGGCTCCAAGGGCCACCTATAGCAAAATTTTCACCACCTTTGCCTTTTTGTCCCACAAGGAATTTTATCAATCTTGTTGGATGTAGTGGAGTTTTATTGCTGCGTTTATCTTTCTCATCTACTTTAGTGAGTCCACATTTCTGATATAGAGTCTCCAAGGTTGGCATGCTGATTAACATTACCTAAAAATAATTAGATATTCGTATTTTTGGCAAGAAACATTTTGTTTAAGGGTGCACTAGGTACTTGTTAAAGGGATGAATAAAACTAGGAAGTATGCCAACGAAAATCTTGTTTTATTTAACAAAATATCACTAAGCTCATTAAACGACGGAAAATCTTAACACCGCCTTTTAATTTTAAGAATTTGGTACAGCGTCACCTATCGACTAGAACGTTAACTAAATTACTAAACATTACTTCATTGAATTGAATTTTTCATCATGAAACATCAAATATTGAATTCGTTATAATTATTAATAATAAAAGTAGTAAATATGAACTTTTAATGCGACATAGGTGTATAATATACTCAAGGAAAATGCACTACTTACTTTAGCTGAAAACCTATAATCTGCATCTGGTGGTTCCAAAACTGCTTCATTTGCATTAGGACTCTCAATTTCTTTACTCATTATGTGATATGCACAGGGATTATTTATGGAAAATGATGCTTGAGGAGGGAATGTTTCACCCCAAGTCACCTGGGCACTGAAGAAGTCTGACGGGACATACAGATTTGTATATCTCTGGGATACGCCAGGTACATCCATTTTTTGGCTGGAATAAATTACTCATTCAGTGTGCAAGATATTTAAGTTAAGAATGTATCTCTTAATGATTTCAAATGGAACTGAGGATTATTTATAATTAAACTTACATATCCAGGGGCATTCGAGGTACTCGTACAACATATTTGATAGGCGAAGGCTGATGGACCACAGGTCGTTTGCGCGGCGGAGAGTCACGGCGGTTTCGGTTGTCACGGACATCCCGTGAACGCGAGCGGCTCCGTGTGCGTGATCTTTTCTGTAACAATAGGAATTTCAGATTTATAATCCTATTCTAAAATACTGCCATTTTTAATGTTTTGGTATTAGGTTTTCAAGACAACTTGTGCTAAGGTGTTAGTTGACTGGCCTGTTGGTCTAGTGGTTAGTGACCCTGACCGCTATGCTTATAGGTCGTGGGTTCGATTCCCACCTGAGTCTGGGTGTCCTTTGTGTCCGTTGTTTCTATGTTTGTAAAGTCCCCCGCGACACAGGAGTAATTCCTAATGCGGGAGTTGTCTTTAAAAAAAAAAAAAAACCCCAATCCATTTGTAAAACCAATATTCATCTCTTTAAATTGCCTTTCCTTCTTACTCAATTTTCCCATCTTTAATTCTCAAAAATTGAGGACAGTAAGCTTGCCCCTTACTATGTTAGTATTTGATTCCCAAATAGGGTATATGACTGTCAAGTCAAATCAGTATCTTTTTAGTAAACGTCAAAACGGTAGCGTCCGTACATTTTTGTATGAAATGCTAAGGCGTGACGTCACACCTTAGTATGTATTGTCAAATAATTTACTTTTAATGTTAATTTAACAATTATAGTCTAAATTAAAAACGTTAAAATACAACTGGACGACAATTTTCACAGTATTTTAAGTTATTTTATTGCGACACTTGGTGAAATAGTTTATTTTAAGCATAGGCATCTACCCAATTATGGTTGGCAAAATGTAGGTGTTAAGCAAACTTCTGCCTACCTCTTCGGCGATACAAGCGTGAGTGTGCCTATGTTATACCAAGTTCAAGAGGA
This sequence comes from Euplagia quadripunctaria, assembly GCA_963859945.1. NCBI lineage: Eukaryota > Metazoa > Arthropoda > Insecta > Lepidoptera > Erebidae > Euplagia > Euplagia quadripunctaria. The sequence continues at coordinate 5,012,660 of OY982567.1, read as the reverse complement.
GGACTTATGGACTTACGTTGGTTTTAATAATATCTGGTTTACTAGCTTAAGATAGATTGATAGAATACAGTTGAAAAAATTATAATCTTACAAACCAGAGTACAATGGGTGGTCTTATCGCTAAAAGCGATCTCTAAAAGACATCCTTAGGATTTAGATAATATCAAAATTATTTAATAAATACATAGTAGCTGATGGCGTACTATTCGAAATATTGACAAATACTTATATACATACACATATAAAGTTACTTAGTGGAGATAATTTAGTATTATAGACAGCAATTAAATCTTAGTTATGGTAAAGAATTAAAGGCTGTAAGGGTTTCAGCTTGCCAAATTTGTACCGGTAGTTCATTCCACAAATGAACGGACAAAACCATAAATGATTTATCAAAGAAAGTAGTTGAATGCGCCGGCACTTTTAATATCAAATTTTTTGATGATCGTAAGAACTTCGTATGAGTATCGTGAAGGAACTCAAATTGTCCTTTTAAATGGGAAGGTGTATGAGGATTAAACAGTATACTGTATAGCAAAGAGAGAATATGAGCGTTCCGGCGAAGGCGAATAGGTAACCACTTGAGCTTTTTTCGGAATTCAGAGACATGATCATATTTACGCAGTCCAAATATGAATCTAATACAAAAGTTTTGAAGTCAAGCTTAAGTTAGTAAAAAAAATTTTTTAGCCCATCATTTTCAGAATTTTGATTTTTTCGAAAACCATAAACTATAATGGTCAGTTTAAGGTGAAGTATGAAATGAAAAAAACAAAAAGTATGTGACTCATTGGATCTAAACCTTTTCAATTTTATTTTTCGTCATCAATTGTAATTTCCAAGTTATTTATTTATTCATATCAACATCATACAAAAGTCATTACAACTTAATTGTTTTTAATAGGGATGTTGCGGATGCAGAATTGATTTTGCGGATTTTTTAAGGTTTGCATACGCGGATACGGATGCAGATGTCCAAATCGATACGGAAGCTCCGCAATAGTGAATGTGTATGCCGCAACATACACACGTCGGATATTGTCACCGAAATCTTCGCTCCTATTGGTCAATCAGCCATGTTTACAGCACATGTCTGTCGCCGGTCCTACCCACTTTCTTTTTGTCGCGACTTGCACTACGTCTGCATCTGCATGAACATCATTCATATTGCGGATGCGAATATCCGTAACATCTCTGGTTTTCAACACCTGCAAAGGTTCGGAAATCTCGATTTTTGGTTTCTATATGATAGAAAGTAAATGTCTACGCCAAATGCACATGGACTGCCTTAAAAAAATAGATAAAGATAAATTTGAAAAAAGAACTGATTTAAAAAATCATTTCAACTCAAGTCAGTCCAACTACTGGACGCAAGATTTAAGACAAACTGTGAGGTTCACAAATTGTCTGTTGAGCTCTTCTAGTTTCAACAAACTATTGATTTCTTTAATTATTTTTTTTAATGGAAGAACTTAGAGCTCGACAGACAATTCTATTGGAATTTATAAAAAATATCTTGTGAAGAATCCTTCAGTAGCAGTTAGCAACACCTGCTAAAAAGTAAAGATGAGGAGACAACGTCGCATGTTTATCGCGAAGCTTACGACACGTTCTGCGAATGCTTAAATGAGGTAGCAAATGAAAACAACTGTAATCAGTCTCAAGATCAAGAAAATATTTGAAGGCAACTAATGCTACACAATATGCAACTCGATGTTACTTACGTGCGCTAAACACCTCCCGGCCGCTCAACCGCTGGCGGGCCTTATACGCAGTCTCGCGTAGTGGGTTGCCGATAGCTACATCGAGCGCTCACATTTTTATTTTTAAATTTACAGCGTACAATAATGTAATTCGAAATCGTATATTGATATACTTTTATTTACTTTAAATACAGTCAAATTCACGGTGAAAATTGACATGGTTTCTGATAGTTTATGTGCTGTGTATGGATGTAGATCCGTATGATGAGTAACGTATGATGATATAATATAGTAGTATAATGATGTAGTTTTTTCTTTTCTATTTTCTTTGCTTAACTGTTCTAATAATTTATAGATGTTTCTCGTTAGAGGTTTGGTTATGCGAGATCGCGTGGCTTTGGTGATAATTTTTTCGTAGAAGCGCGCATTTGTTGTTAAGTGATTCGAATTGATGAATTAGAGATTTGGTTATTCGAGATCCCAGCTACGGCGTTAAGTTTTTCGTGGTAGCGTGCATTCGTTGTTAAGTGTTTCGTATTAGTATTACGGGAACGTGGTATTCAGTGTTACATTTTTCTAGGTCAGGTATTACACCCGATTTTTTGTGTAATAAAACTTTACTTAATATAGTAAATAAATTCTTTACTTAATATAGTAAAATATAGATATTGAATATTACATAAAAAGAGGTAACCCTAAACTCACGGCAACGCATCCGTATTACGAGGCAATAATAATCGTGTTTTAAGAACATTTAAGATCATTTTCGCATGCAGCGATTGGCGCTCGGAAAGAATAGGTAATTAAAACGGTAGGTATGGACGTTTTTGTAGGGAGTGATTTATCTGTTACGTAGTAACTACTTAGTAATCTGTGACAATACCCAGACTTAACGACAATTCTCAGAATTTATATGAAAGACGCATAATGCAGCAGTGTGTACAGTGGAACACTTTTTTCTAAAGCTGGCCTTAGCAAAACGTTTTGTTTCCTTTAATGGAGAGAAATTGGTATTCATACATTCACACATCATTAGTATACACTAATATCATAAAGTTGAAGAATTTTTTTTTTATTGTTAGTTTGTTAATCTCTGTAACTATCAATTAAATTTATAAAAATATTTTTGTATTAGATAGAGTATTCACTATTGTTATGTGAAATAAATAAAGTACATACTTAAATTTTATATCCGGTATCGGATGGAGACTTGCTTATTGTTTCTGGCCGGCAAGATGACAATATTAGATTTTGATTTTTGAAGTAATAAATTAAGTAATATAATAATATATAATATAAATATAATAATATAATATAAGTCACTTTTGCTGCTTACTATAATATTAAATATAAAGCAGTAACTAGTGGTAAAGTATTTTAAAAATTATTTTAGAATTTTATATCTATATATTTATAAAAATGAATCCCTATTTCCCCTGGTCACTGTATCACGCATGAACAGCTGGAGCGATTCCACTAATTCTTTTTTTTTGTGTGTTTGTTATTGTGTATGAAAGAAAAAATTCAGAACATTATGCAGGAAATTTGAAAATTTAAGAAAACTTAATCATCATGCAATTTTGCATACACCGCTCCAGGGATACAGCAAATGACAAAGAGTACCTTTCATATACAAAGAATAATTCTCTGCAAACACATAAATTACTATCAAAATCACCTTTTCCATAATTGCATAACATGAAAGATAAGAATAACAATATTGAAAATAACATAGTCAACAGATCTAAAATAATAGTGTTTTGATCACAGATCAATGCAGAAAATGGTACACTGTTGTAATCACGCAATATTGCAAAATTATGAACAATTTATTAGTGTATGATCCTTTTTCTACTAATAATTTATGCTGATATAGTACTTAATGACCATTTTTTCCCTATTAGTGTGTTCCGAAATGTGATTGAAAGGTAAATTATTAAGACTGATATGATACTTAAGCCTATTGGTTAATTTAGATTATACATAAAAGAATGGCTTACTCTATCATCTCTGCGAGGTCTATCATCACGTCGAGATGGCATAGACTTGTTCTTATTCACTGGAGGTGGCACAGCATTATAATTGTTAGATTTAGGGTTGTTGTTAGGTTTCTGGTTAGGACCACCTTTTGGTAAAACTTGCACACGGGTCGCGTTCCACTTGAATGGCATGTTAGGATTAAAAGTAGCTTCAACAAGTACCCTATCATTTACTTTGGGAATTATTCCTTTTGCACATACAGACGTCTGATAAAAAACATCATGGTCAACAAATCCAAAATCATTGTGTGTTTTGGTTACAGTTCCAGTAAAGACGCGCTGCTCAGCGTTTGCTGGTGATTGATTTGATTGTGCATTTTGATACATTCCTGGGTTCATAGCACGTGGTGTTGGGTATGCAACAACATTGCCGGGGTACATTTGACCTTGAGCCATTTGATTCATTGGCATTTGTCCTGCCATAGGCATCGCCATGCCGCTTTGTGCTTGCATCATACTAGGATTGAACACTTGAGTTTGTTGGAACGGCATCATACCTTGTTGGGACATCATTTGGTTTGGATCCATGATTTGCGGATTCATGCCGGTCATGTTTGTATTCACGTTTGATCGAGCCCATGGCGGATTTTTTGCACCACTTCCAGACTGCATATTATACTTAAGTAATACACGTTCTCTGGCCTAAATTGGAAATTAAGTAAAATTCTTATATTCTCGCACTTTATGACAATTCACTCTGGTAGCAATACACAAAGAAATAACGTTTACCGCATCAGCCATGAAACACATTAGCAAAGCGGAGGGAGCAGGGAACTGTTTAGAGCTGCTGTTAGTAGAGTATATTTTCTATGGTTGGTTAATAATGTTGTGCATAGATTATTTTGATATATCGATAGTAATTAGTCTATGGATAAATAATATTTTTCTGAAATCAATAATTATTATTGTTACCAAACGTAAAAGTTTTGTTATCAAAAATAACAATAAAAATTTTTGAAATCAAAAAATTAGATATTTTTTATTGATAGTTGCACCATTCTGTTTATATCGGGATGATATAAACGCACGAGAATACTCTACACTAATGTAAATACCTAAATAATTATCAGTCGGCGCCAAACAAAGAAACAAGCAAATTTATTAATACGCCAGAAATGACAATGACGATCTATTTTGCCGAAGTGTTTTCGAATTTCGAAAACACAATGTAATAAAGAGTACAACACTTAAAAATAATGTATAAAGAAGGTCTATAAGTCACAAAACAAAGAATTTATACGAATATCTGCAAGCAACACAATATTAAAACCAATGACCAGGGCTGCCAGTAAGGAGTAAGGACAACTTATTGTATACCACTTAATTTCAGAACTTATACAAAATCACATACTATTATACAAAATCAGTTTGGCTTTAACGTTTAGGGATTTAACAGTTAACCACAGACATGATTTGTTTTAAGTATATATGTGTACGTACTTATTTTGCTATAACGTCAGTAATGACATTGTATCAAATGTATTGTACAAATAGGATACATAAGATAATCGAATTGTACGAATTTTGAGAAATTTAATTTTATTGTGTGAACAAGATATACTGACCCCATTGTACCAACCTTCCGGGTGTCCGTTATGTTAGCGTATACCAGAGCTGTATCGATTTGGTTACTATGCCATTAAACACTGTGTAAATAATAAAAAAAACTCTTCCTCTTTAGTCTAGGAAATAAACACCAATTGCAATGTGTATGCTGGCGTCACGATCAAGCTAGCGTACACATGGCCGTACTCGAAAACTGCTAATTGTAAAGCAACAGAGTTTACACACAAAAATAGTGCTCTAATACTTCTCCTTCTATGCAAAATTTCATAACGATTGCTCTTGTAGGAACAGAGATATTGAACAAGACTTTTCAATGACATTCAGAGCTGGCGTTATGGCAGCGTACATATAAGAGTTCTTATAGAAAGGGAACTTTTCTTTTAATAAATGCTATATGTATAAATAGTGCGTGAAATTCTGCCTCTATTTAATTTTATTATTTTTTTATTTTTATTTTTATATTTATTTTTTATTTATTAAATTTAATTAGGCAGTATTTACACAGAGTTTAATGGCATAGTAACCAACTCGATACAGCTCTGGTGTACGCTAACATAACGGACACACCTTCAGGCAATAAAAATAGGGTTGATCATTCAAATAATAGAGTTTATCGATAAATCCACAGATTAAAAATAAGCATCAACGGTTCCTTAAAAATAAATAACGATGACTTTTGTAGAAGTTATTATAAATAAATCAAATTTAAAGTACATATCTCTATTTCATGCAATCAATATCTTTATTTCATAAAATTGCTAGTGTATTAAGTATGTTCTTAAGCTTAGATTATTTAGAGGTCCTTTATATAATCTAAGTTCTTAAGATTGTAAAATTAAGTAAATATACTAAAATTAATTAATTACGTTAAAGTTAAAAGTAAATATACTAAATTCAAGCTATAAAAATACGAAAACTGAAAATAAGAAAAATTAAAAAGAGAGATGAACGCCCTTTTGACTATCAACAGATGTTCCACTGCATCATATAGGTATATGTTATGGACCAAGTGATTAATATAGCATTATTCACAGTGTCCAGACCGTTTAAAAATGGTCTTAGTGAGTAGTCAATATAATAAAAACGATTGAAATAGGCTCTATAATATTGGTTCTCACCTTTTTAGTAGAGGTATAAAATATGTATTTTGTTCAATAGGGAATATGTCCGTGACTTCAAATGTAAAAAACTTATGTTTTTATAATCAAGTTAATGGGTAAAATAACGCAAAGCATAAATAATGTTAGACAAAATGGATTACGAAATCATCAATCTGCATTATTAGGGTAAGTCAATTGAACAGAAAAGGCTATTAAAGGTTTAGGTTAGGTTAGAACTGCGACCACTATTCAACCCATTTTACTTGCTTAGGGCAGCGTGATTTTTTTTTAAATCCTAACTAAATAGAAAACAAATACTCTCAGTAGCAGCGCGTGTTTGCTAATGACTATGATCCTTTCATGTATGTTCTTGGTCTTAGCGCCCTGCCTAATGTAAATGCTGCCCTGCTTAATCATCAACTTGCCCAACAGTTACGTAGTAATACTCATAATAGTCAGACAATGTGTTATGTTTAAGTATTCACCACACAGTCCGATTTGACATTTCATTATTCATATTATCCGGGCAATATTAATATTGCAATGTTTAATCACTTGGCTCATAAGTCATAACATATAGGTACATAATTTTTAAAAGAATCAGAGCTTCGTAAATCTGCCTTCTGTATTTTTTTTTGTTTTAAAAGTATGCTAGTAACGTGGGTCACACATTACTAGTATTCTTGTTAACCCCTCTAGCTAAGGTAAATGCTGGTGTTAGGAGTGGGTCCACGCCGGTAGTGCACTGGGTGGGGTTCGAACCACTATTGTTATACATATATGTATTGAACTAGGTTATTTTTTATTATGTGTATGTCGAGCATTTGCCACCGTTGTTCTAAGTTTTCTAGACGTGTTTCTATGTACGAACTAGTAAATCTCTATTTAGGAGTTTTGTTAAAGTTTGTACTCGCTTTAGATATTTTTGTTTTAATGTCCTCCTGTACATTATATAGGTAAAGCTTTCATTTTATCACTATAAAAAAACTAAACTCAAACACTTATTATATTCAGGTAGCTACTTTGAAATTAAATCAATTAAAGTTTATGCATGAAAATGTACCCATGTGGTAGGTACTACCTACTTAGATTATTTGAAAAAAATATACAAGTCTATAAAGCAAAATATTTTAAAAGACGTATATCTATTTTTCTAAGAGTTTGTACTACTATCTAAGTGAATTTAGGTATAGGTACCCCGTTCCAATCACTTTTTTCTTCAAATTAAAACAAGTCTTAACTATATACAAAACCACTACAATAATTTATTAAGTTAAGAATGTTCTGTGTTTTTTCTGCTTTAATCCGTAGTGAAGCCATGGATTCGTCGTCCCAATCTCTTTGCATTTAAATCTAGTACAAGTCTAAGAATGACTACGAATTCATGAAGTTTATATTTTATTGACTTTAGAGTTCAATTTGCCATACACTTTAATAATTATTTACTTATGCCGCGTTCCAATAAACAAGAAACGATTTGTTTTGCTTACGGACAGTAAAATTTCGTTGAATTTTCAATGAAAATTTTACCGTCCGTAAGCAAAAGGAATCGTTTCTTGTTTATTGGAACGCGGCATAACTGAAAATTTAAAATGTAGGTCACAGTTTCCCATTCACACAACACTAGACTTCACTGATACGTAACCGCAGCACACGTGATGTGCCATCTGCCGTTGGACGTTGCCAACCGCTTGCTCTCGCCGTTGGTTTAACCCTTCCAACTTCGTTGCCAGAACTTCCCTCCCTGATACTGACGTCTCTTCGCGTCTCAGACAACAGACACCGGCCCTATCGTGAAATTCATTCTTATCTGAGGTGTCCTACCTATAAATGATGTATAAATAATTAATTATAACAAAATTAAAGGTCTCTAATACAAAAATCCAAGAACTTTCATATAAACTTGCAAAAGCCCTGTCCCAAAATCCGTTTTTAGCTTACGTGTCCTTTTTAAAAACTACTTCCCTGCCAAATTTCATTTATTAAGTAGAAAGAAACCAAGGATTTTCATATAAACTTGCGAAATCCCTTAGACCTCGTTAATCCGGCTCTGTCTTAAAATCCGTTCTAAGCTGACGTATTCTACCTCTAACGACCTCATTGCACAAATTTCAGGTCTCTGATTTTATGTCTTCGTATCTTATTTAGATAAAAATTCTGAATCACGTTGTTTAGTGATGAACTCCTAAATGAATGAACCAATTTTAATGAAATTTTGCACAATATGTCCAGTTTCGTCTCACTTGAGAGATAGGATCGTTTTTTTAATTCCTAATTACCTAGCCGCAGCAGCGCGTGACCGAGTATCTAGTCTATGTAATATAAAAATTTCGTGACACGTTGTTTGTTCGCGATGACCTCCTAAAGTAATGAACAGATTTTAATGAAATGTTGCACATTGTGTTCAGTTTGGCCCTACTTGAGAGATAGGATAGTTTTTATCTCAGTTTATACTTAGTCAATATTTTTATTATTTTTTTATTGCAAATTCTTTTAGCTACAGCAATGTGTGGCTGGGTAGCTAGACTACCTAGCACATATATATAATCCGAGTAATCCATATCATTTAAAAGGTATCATATTTGAATTACGTGTACATAGCGTACGTAGTTGGCAGAGTTTTGAATTTATGACATACATATTATATATTTTTATATTATTATTAAGTAATTATGTATTTTTAAATATCTCGGTAACACCTCGTGAGGACGCGATAAAGCAATTACGTCGGAGTCCAACAGAAAAAGCGGTGTCCTCAACATCAGACCACTTGAGAGAGTTGCACTTTTTTACTTGTCACCCTTTGATTGGAAGACTGGGTGAACTTGCACCTGACCGTCTGGTCTGGGTCATTTTTACAGAAGTTTTCATCCTTCAGAGTCACCGTTCCTGTCTGTTGCCGGTCAGAGATACGGCTTGGCCGAGAAACTGGGCGACTGTCTGTCAGACTCTGAACACTGCCTCTAAACCAACTCAGACACAGCAAACCCGGCTGCCCAGTTGGATACTTTTATTTGATAGCCATCGTTCAATTAATTTTTCTTACAGCTAACTGAATTTATATGATCACAGATAATAAACAAATGTTATTTTATACAACAGTATCAATCACGTAGGGCACAAACATCCTTTAGTATAAATTGTGGTAGCGTTGATTCATGCAGCGTTTGCTGATATAAAAATAATCTCATCAGTCATCTTATCTAATCTCATATTAAGATAAAATATTTTACGTCTCCTCAGTTTTAAGGCAAGGTCAAATCTGTGAAAGAACAATAAATATATCATTAAAACATACAAATAGTACAGAAATAAAATCATTCGGAATAATAAATACCTATATAAATTCACGTGATCTGCTGTTAATTTGTGTCGAATGTCGAAACTTATATTTAGTAAAATGAATTATTCTTTTAGTTTACTTGGTAAGCAAAGTTATCATGTTTTTATTATCGTTTTATAGTCACACATATACCACCGTACACGTATTGCAGTTAAAATCAAACATTAAGCGCAGTGCTATTATATAGAGATTGCAAATTAATATAGAAGAACTGTAATATGTTGTTACTGCTTAAACGTAATCATAATAACTCCATCAAAACGATGGAGGAAATGTCGTATTTTCAATATTACATAGAGAAGAGAAACATTTCTAAAAACGGGACATATATGTAGAGACACGAAGATTCTTAGCATTTCGTAGAATACACTCGAGAGCAATGGCATGTACATTATTGTACGTGTTACAGGCTGGATAGATATTTACTTTCTGCCTCAGTTTCTTGCAATGCATTGCGTCGCGTGGTCGTGTGCGCGATAAACCGGGTTTCAAACGTTTCCCGCGGCAAAAAGCTACCTTATGGCAAACATTTAATTTAAAAATTCTATGTTTAAAAATAACTTATATTAATAAAAATATAACGTGTGGAATTGTTACCTGTGCCGCAAGTGGTGTATGAATTTCTAATAAAAATATAAAGTAACAATAAAAGTATATAGGTCGAATTGTACATATATATTCAAGGTGGTATATTTTGGTATCCGGGCAGTGCGCCAGACAATGTTGGTGTGACTAGCTGAATACGGTGTGATTAGTAAACATACACAGAAATAAAAAAAAAATTCATAGAAATAAATTACTTTAATAAAAATATATATTATATTTAAATACAAAATAATACATTAGTCGTGTCTTAAAAAAAAATGAAATGCTATTAATAATTTCTACTCACATGCCTAAGAATATCTATCAGACCTAGAAAAATGTTCAATTAAAGTAAGACAGATTTGATCACGAGACGCGCAGTTGTGTTATGACGGTGCTATGAGTGTGCCAACAGATAAATATGATCAGGAGGTGACTCTCCAGACGCAAAGTACTTCAAGACTTCAACCAAGGCCTGGTCCTCCTAAGAAGTCATTTGCTACCAAGTTATGGGACTTGTTGCAGCCCCTTGCGAGATTATGGGGCCTTATAACAGCGATCGGTGAGTACGAAAAATTTTTTTTTTTTTAATGGCATGTAGGCTAAAAGTTCAAGGCATGTGGCCCCATGGCCGCCCCAAAACGTAACACGTAGCTTGTAGTTATTTCACAACGTTGGGTATCATACAATTACACACTTGGCAACATTTCGTGTTGTTCTGTTCTTCGTCTTTTATAAACTAAAAAATCACTATGACTTTTATATTTATGCAGTTTGTTTAAAAAGAAAGGTGACTTTTCATTATCTATTATTTGTTTATTCTAAAAAATATTTGTTTCTTCATCAATATCTATTTAGTTCCATTAAAAGCACCTAATCCCCCTCACTCATACATGTCATATCTATATATGTAATAATCTATCTTAAATATATATAAAAATGAATCCCTATTTGCCTTGGTCACGGCATCACGCGTGAACGGCTAGGCCCAATTTAGTTGTAGAAAAACAGTGATTTAGCGATAAACCTTGTAACTGTATGGATAAGTAAAAGAAAGCGATCCACTGTTACTTATTCTCCCTTACATCATTTTGTACAAAAAAGGTAAAATCACCAGTGAATGCACAGGTAATTTCAGTGAATTAATTAATTTTATAATGTGATTGACACACGATTTGTATTCTATGTTAGTGGTTCCTTTATTAAGTACTTTTTTTTTAAGTTATACTTCTTTTGGCGCGTCATGGAAAAATGATGAGAGTAAATTTCTACGATGCGCGCGCACACTGTCACGAAAAACCGACACCCTGAAGTTAGCTAGTCAACATTTTACTTTTTCAAACAAAGTTACCAACTTCACGATAGTGATAAAAATGGTTTTTACATATTACTTTCAGTACGTTTATAGAATTTGAGGTTAGTTGACGGTATGTATTATTTATTATGATATTTAAATAAACTTTATTTAACTAGATAAAAGTATAACTTCTTGAGTACGTGCGTACATAAGTACACACACACTTTTTGAAATATATTTTATATCTTCTGACTTAATTAATAAGTTAGTGGGTATCGTAGTTACCCAACAGAGATCAAGGACTACTCATATTCTCATTTTTGTACTTGTTTCTTCACTAATTATCATAAACATATTCAGTCTTAACACAGTCGATAAGTAAATTAGTCTTTGATATATCTCATATTTAAAAATATGCTTCTGTGTCAATTAAATTATCATCAACAAATAATTTCAAACAAGTACTTAAACAAGGAGGTACCTATGCGTTCCTGCAGCCGTCATACAACAACACGATATAATTATTAGAAGAACACACACTTAGAAGATGACACTTTAAAGGATATTAACATACCTACCTATATAAAACTTAAACACTAATCAGAAAAAAAACATATTCTGGTTTCTGGTTCTGGTCAACATCGTTTTATAGTCGTTAATCACCTTCATGTTTATATCAAACAATGCATAAAAAAACAAAACTAACCATTGAGTTATAATTTTCTACCACTGAAAAGTAACATAGTTTTATAAGCGGTACTTACATCGGGCGTCTCTTACGAAGTAACTATTATCTTATCTGTGCCTCGGGTCTTACTATTATTGTCCAGTTTTATAAAAGAACAACAACCAGCCTCCTATAGTCAGCCACCACACTTTTACTGATAGTAGGTAAATCATGAGCAATTTAGTGTCGATATTTATCTAAAATTTGTAAACAACCATTAAAATTCTAATATGTACCAGCCGGTTTCCTATTCCAACTCTTATTTTTTGCTTAAAACATGTGTAGCAAGCGTTCATAACGTAGCTATTAACCGTTTGCTATAAAGTGAGCCTTAAATTTTTTGTGAGCTTAGTAGTATAAAAATAAATAAGTAAGAAATGGTATAGCTATGTGTGTAGGAACCTATAGACAAAATATACAAAGGAATCCTATTATTGAAGGTATGTAGCCTATTTTTGTAAGCCACAGTTTTGTAATCCCGAACAAAAAGGGCAAGGTCTATTTCAAAGAGAATGAAAGTGCTTGGGAAATGGAAGAAGGTGTGTACAATTAAATTGACATGCTTTGATGATACTTACAGTCGAGAAGACATGTATTATTATTTTTTATGAAAGCCACATTTGAATAAATGTCCACTGATTACAAGCTAAGAATTTTTGCGATTAGTAAAAGTATTCGGTCAGAATTTTAATTTACGTAAGTCACATTATTAAGTTATTTAATTATGTAAATACTTTCGACGAAGCATTTTTGAGATTTTTAACAGATATTGTATTTCATTTTATTTTAGTACAGACAATTTTGTGTCTTTATAGCATAGATTTCCTTTGTTTAATTAGTTCATACTTCATTATACTCCAAAGCATAACCATATTTTGGCCAGGGTCTGTTGACTGCTTTTGTTAACCATCTGCCCTCATGCATACCTATACGACAACATGGAAACACACAGAAGCATAATTTTTTTTTTTTTTATAAATTTACACAAAATAATAAATAACAAACTTCGCTTTGTTAAAGTGAAGCAGGGAGACGGTGGCGCGACATGTTCCGCGCGCGCCTCTCTAAATTACATTGGACAGGTACATCATGGTGGGGTCGCCTTGCTCAACAGGCGGCCAAGTCTGTCGGGGTTCACAGGGATTTCCTTTCTAGGGTACACCTGAGGTCCCGGCAAGAAGACCAATGACGGAACACTGTGTGGTTTTAGTCGGTTCGAGTCCGACATACCACCTTACCGTTGCCACGGTGAGGTGACGACCCGTTTGGGTTTCCATACAAAAAAAAAAACAAAAATGGGAAAGGGGGCTATTTTGATTTCAAGTGGGAATACATTTCTATGTGCATGTATGAAACGGGCATGGTAGGAAGACGGAAAGTGAAGATTACTTCCGATTAGTACACGTAGTACTTGATCGATGTCCATCGAGTGGTACAGTACAAGGATTAGAAAATCGATTTCTTATTGAAACAGATACTTCAGGAGTTCGATTCCCGCTCAGTGCAAATATTTTTATGCATGCTATTTACATTGGCCTGGGTATTTCTGTTTAATTTTTTTTTACTAAAAAATAATATTAGCAATGTGGGTCACACATTACTAGTATTCTTGTTAACCCCTCCAGCTAAGTCAAATGCTTGTGTTCGGAATAGGTTCACGTCAATAGTGCACTGGGTGGGGTTCGAACCCGCAACCACTTGATCGCAAGTCCGACGCCTTAGCCATTACGCTACCGCGGCTTATAATTATATTTACAAAAATAAAATGGATCAAGGTGTGTTTATCCGTATTCTAGAAAGCAGAAGCCATGCTAGCTATTTAGCTAGTTTGGGAATACAAAGCCTTGTGTAAGTATGTAATATGTCTTAAAAATATTAATAATATTATTATACCCATCATCACTCCGTTCACATTTGACAGGCTTAAATATTTCCAAGACCACCAGTAAATAAACAGAATGTAACGGTGATGTATGTAAATATTTACTAGGAAAAAAACCAGCGTCACATTTTGTCTAGGAATAAATAAAAAAAAACGTGGGCTGCTTTTTAATATATATTTTTTTATACTTTGTAACATTTCGCCTCCCGGCAAAAAAAGTGTTATATCACAAAAAAAGTGTCATATCACATGTTAGGTACGTTTTGACATTTTTATAGCATTGAATATCAAATGTTTCATTTGGTCTGCTATAAAAACATCGTTAATAGCTCAGTGAAAAAATTAACAAAGTTCCCTTTTTCACTGAGTTGTTTTGCTTAATTGACAGACATAAAAGTCGTGTTTTCTCGAAATACCTGTTATTGTATTATGACACTTTTTTTGCCGGGAAGCGATTTGATGTCAAGCACGACACGCTTTTTTTAGTATCAAAAATAACTTTCACTATAATTCGGTTTGCTATTAAAACGTGTTATTACTAACCGACAAAAAAACGGAGGAGGTTCTCAATTCAACCCAATAAATAATTTGTTTTCTTATTTTTAAGTTTTGTATTGTCATCGGTCCGTTTCCAAATCCATCACCAAATGCATTGCAAAATTTTCAAGTTAATCGGAGGTCTTGAAGTTCCTGAAAACTACGTTCAAAGATTCCGTTACATCAGAGGTCAAGCTATTATCAAGCCTGTAAAAAATACTATCTACGTCACACGACTTAAAGGTAGTGTTGCTGCGATAGCGACAGTCTATCGATAGAATCGTGACACTATTGTGGCCTAGAAAAATAGTAGCTTTTTCGATAGTGCTATCAAAAACATTGACAACATTAGGAAAAAAGTATTGCTAGAAGCGCTAGTATCGATACTATCAATAGATAGTATTACATTCCATAGTATTGATGGTACCGATACTAATGATCTCTAGTAATAGTATTTTCCTAATTTTGTCTATCGATACTATCGAAAAAGTTAGTATTTTTTCAAGCTCAACTATCGATAGAGAAACTATCGCTATCACACAACACTGCTTCAATGCAGTTGTAAATTTGTAATACTCGTAATGTAAGCAGATATTATTATATCTAATTTATCTAGAATCATTCCTACCCTACGTCGCTGTCAATTTAGATAGTTCCTTGTTTGATAGTTTCACTAGCACTTCTATTGTGTGTAGTTTATACCTACTCTTTGTTTTAAATTCTTAACAGCATTTTCCGTGTCTTGTGCCTCTGGAGCTAGAGTCTCTAGTGAGAGTTTAAAACTTGTAAATTTATCTCTACATATATTCAAACTCAGGACAAATAATTGTGTGATGACTATGATGAGCATGATCATTTGTTCTGTGTCTGGGTATATTTATATATAACTAGCTGACCCGACAGACGTTGTCCTGTCTCAAGTATGAATATTGAACAATTGCGCCAACTGTCAAACGACTGACAATTACATTAGAAAAGTTAATATGGTCGTTAAGTTTTCTTAAATTTTCTAATTTTCCTCGCATTTTTCTTAATCTTTTCTTTCATAAGAACCCTCTCCTGACAATAACAAACACAAAAAAAGAATTATCGAAATCGGACCAACCGTTCACGCGTGATGCCGTGACCAAGGGAAATAGGGATTCATTTATATATATATAGATATGTATATATTTTTCAGCAATCTGGTTACTATAGTACAGACTTTGCCTGGTTTGAGATCATACAGCCGTGTGTATGAAGATGTGTGAAGTTATAAATAAAACACAAGGTCAAAGTAATTCAGTACCTTTTTTCTACTCTGTTTCAAAAACTTTTTTTTGTTCAGTAGTCATTAATATATAGCTTTAGTATAATAGCTTTAGTGTTATCAACTAACTGTGACCCGCGCGGCTTCGCTCGTGTGCATACATTTATATTATTTTGCACAA
This sequence comes from Euplagia quadripunctaria, assembly GCA_963859945.1. Classification (NCBI taxonomy): domain Eukaryota; kingdom Metazoa; phylum Arthropoda; class Insecta; order Lepidoptera; family Erebidae; genus Euplagia; species Euplagia quadripunctaria. The sequence continues at coordinate 4,996,451 of OY982567.1, read as the reverse complement.
AACCTTGACCTTCTTTTTCCAAAATAAAAGTAGTCTAAGTTACTTCTTATAACCTCAGCTATCTGCGAGTGAAAATCCCGTGGAAATCGGTCCACCCGTTCCGGAGATTAGCCGGAACAAACAGACAAACAGACCGACGGAAAGACAAAAAATTTAAAAATAGATTTTTTGGTAAAGGTACCTTTTTTTTTTTTTTTTTTTGTGTGGAAACCCCCACGGGTCGTCACCTCACCGGGGCAACGGTAAGGTGGTATGTCGGACTCGAACCGACTAAAACCACACAGTGTTCCGTCATTGGTCTTCTTGCCGGGGCCTCAGGTGTACCCTAGAGAGGAAATCCCTGTGAACCCCGACAGACTTGGCCGCCTGTTGAGCAAGGCGACCCCACCATGATGTACCTGTCCAATCTAATTTAGAGAGGCGCGCGCGGAACACGTCGCGCCACCGTCTTAGGCCTGCTTCTGCTAGGGCGACAGATAGCCCTGTCGGTCGCCCTCAGGCAATCGCTTATGGAGGCCGGAGATCGTTTTGCGCTCTCCGGCGCCTGGTGCGTCTTCTGCGGGACGGAAGAGTACTAGTTCTCTCCCGTTCCCTTTCCGCCGCTTCTTTGGCATGCATCACTACCTCACAGAACGAGGCGGCGGAACCCCACGCACTCTCGCTCTGGACCATGCACCTGATCATGGTCTCCAGCGAGAGGCTACCCACACCGATAGCCGCCGCGAGGTCAGCACGCTGCTGCACCCACGCAGTGCACTCCACCAAAGTGTGGAGTGCGGAATCCTCGCGGCAGCCCCCGCAGTGGTGGCACACAGACGTTGGCTCCCGGCCTATGCGACACAGGTACTTCCCGAAGCAGCCGTGTCCGGTGAGCACCTGCGTCATTCGATAGGAGAGAGCGCCATGTCGCCTCTCCAGCCAATCCTCCATAACGGGCCTTACCGCTACAATCGTGGCGTGCCCTGCGCTTGGTCGCTCAAGTCGTTCTTTCCACTGAGCCATGAGCACCTGGCGGAGCTGGGACCGTTGCGCCTCTATTATACGAGGGACAGGTCTCAGGTCCCACCCCTGCGCCTCCCTACGCCACTGGTATAGTGTTGCGAGGGATTTCGCCTCCAAGTCCCATGGCAGAGTTCCGGCTAGGAGACTCGCCGCTTCAAAGGTTGGTAAAGGTACCTACTCTGTAAACATTCAGATGCATTTGGTAAAAAGCCGTTATCATGACATTACAAACAGACGCTTCAATTTTATTTATTTGTATAGATAAAAAAAACTGTAAGTATTTTGAGTAGCATACGGCCTGTTTTATTTTAATTAGTCAATAACGCAGAAACATTAGATACATATTTCTTACCAAAAGTAAAGATAATATTACAATAAAATGTTATATCCCAAAACATGAAAAATTATTGGTCTCGCATACTAACTTTCATCCCTTGTTTCACCTCCTTCGAGTTTTATTTTCACCAAAAATAATTAAATCTATGTCTTTCTCCCTGTCGTCGTTCGTCGCGTCTATATACATATATACCAAAATTCATCAAATTTGGTTCAAGCGGTTTAGGTGTTGAACGGTAATAGACGGACAGTCGGAATTCCTTTCGCTTTTATAATATTAGTATAGAAGTAACTATTATCTAATCTGTGGCATAGATGATTATTCTACCTGCGCTCACAATAATCCTCCTATGTAAAAAAGTGTGACGTAAACACTTTTTTGAACAACAAATAGGCACTGAATAAAACAATCTATTATTTTAAACTCAAGCAAGCAAAATTTACATAACGATTCGCAAATTTTAGTGATAGTGTTTTTATAACTCGTTTCAACTTGCACGGAAATAAATTCCATCTATGCGATAGACACCTAAAAAACTATTGTTTTTAATAAATAGTTTAGAAAAACTAAAAAAAAAACACGCTTTATTAGCGAAGCAAATTAAAAAGTAAAGAGTTCTACCATTCACCTCCTGGCTCCATTATCAGACCACCATTACTAAGCCCAATCTATTGTACTCGTCAAAATGACCACGAAGTCTTTAAAGGGTAGGTATTGCACATAATTTATATATAACTAGTTATATTAAGTTTATGTAACTAGCTGACCCGACAGACGTTGTCCTGTCTTAACTATGTCAATCGCGCTAATTGTCAAACGACTGACAGTTATGTCAAAAGCGCTAAGGTTACATTAGAAAAGTTAATATGGTGGTTAAGTTTTCTTAAATTTTATAATTTTCCGCGCAACTTTCTTAATTTTTCTTTCATAAGAACCTTCTCCTGACAATAACAAACACAAAAGAAAAGAATTAACGAAATCGGTCCAGCCTTTCACGGGTGATGCCGTGACCAAGGGAAATAGAGATTCATTTTTATATATATAAAGATTATAATGTCTATTATTGCGACTTCGCAATGATAGACATGTTAAGTAATATCGGTTTATTACTAAACTCCCCGACTGACTCCTCCCTCGGACTGATTGCCCTGGACTGACTAACTCTATATAATAATATGTGTCCTATAATATACTAGTTAACAATAAGTATATAATATTGTGAAATGGAGGGGTGTACATACGGAACTTATCCTAACATATTTGCACGTTTATTATAATAATTACAATTTAGTTAAATACTCTAATTTCATCACGTACTGATGATAGCCATATCTATCAGTATAGAGTACCTAAATAAAGTATGTATGTAGTAAATATATGTATGTATGTCATAATTTATTTTCTCTAAGCCATATATCACTTTATCACTACATATTATAAAACAAAGTTCTCCGCTGCGTCTGTCTGTCTGTTCGCGATAAACTGCAAAAGTACTGAATGGATTTTCATACGGTTTTCACGCTTGGATAGAGTGATTTATGAAGAAGGTTTAAGTGTATAATTTATTAGGATTTTGTATAAATTTTCTGAAGTATGCCGACGATTGTTGAAGATGTCGGATCACGCCGACTGGAAGCTTTACTGGCGTGCGCCGCGTATAGAGTTGTATTAAAACAATGTATTACGGATTTATTCCTCATAATAATATCTATTACAATATAGCAAAGCTATATGTCTATCTTTTAAGATTAACACATAATAACGAAAAAAATTAGGCATATATGCTCTGCTACCCGTGCGAAGCTGAAGCGGGTTGCTAGTAAGCTATAAATGAGCAACAGTTTTGTATAACTTTATTTATATGGTTTATTTTATTTGCTTCACTATTACGAGAGTAAGAAGGAAAGTTGAAGGACATTGAAATGGGCCGAGAAAGGTCATTTTTAGAATGTAGGTCAAATAAATGAGGCGAATTTTACTAAATTCGCACAGAGAAATCTTAGATGTCTTAGTACAATATGTCTCCATTGTTCATAAACTCTTGAGAGGGTCACTTCAGAATCGACTTTTTCTTTTTTTCCATCAGCCAGGAGCGAGAAAACTACAAGATGTTAAAGCTAACATGCCAATTAGGCGACAAGACAGTCTTTTGTTTTACATATTGTAATGATGAGACCTCCGCGCTGTTTGCATCCTCCTTCTATTGGAATGAAAACTCCTTGAAAAGACACGGAGGTCTTGGCTGGTGGCGCCTAGCTGGAATTTAGAAATTCGAAAATAGTCTAGAAGATTCCAATTGGAAGAAAAAGATGACACTTGTAAAAGACTTCGGTGAGAGCCTCCGTGCGGTGTGCACGGACGACTTAAGAAATATTAATTTGTTTGAAGCTATTGAATGTTGTTGTATATTACCATTGACACACATTATAGTACCAGTCGTGTTTGCATAATCTGTCTTCTCCTCTAGCTAACGAACCTAAAGCCTCCGGTACAAGTTACCCGGCAAACATAGCAATATATTGTGATGATCTTTTTTCCTGACAATAATATGGTTACGAAAATATCTAAAGACTGGAACTACATCTACCCGACGCTAAAATCATTGATAGATGGGTAAACTTTTATTAAACTGTAACCTATAAACAGAGTAGGTACTTTTATACATTTACATCAATTTAAGGAATAGGTACTTTTTATACCACGTCGGTGGCAAACAAGCATACGCCCGCCTGATGGTAAGCGATTACTGTAGCCTATGGACGCTTGTAATTCCAGAGGACTCTCATGTACTTTGCCGACCATTTAAAACCTATACACACCTTTTCTTGAAGAACCTCATACTGTACTCCCTCGGGAGGGGAGGGGAGCTAATTCCACAACCGGAACGTCCGCGGGAGGAAATTCCTCTGGAACCTTACCGCGTGCGAACTATAACTCATTATAACTGGCGATAAAATACGTCTCAAAAGTTAAGCTAGTAGTAGAGTTGATCTGGTCTGTTGGTCTAGTGGTTAGTGATCGTAACTGCTGAGCCAGAGGTCGTGCGTTCGACTCCCTCCCATGACAAATAATTGTGTGATAAGCATGATCATTTGTTCTGTGTCTGGGTATAATTTATCTATAACTAGCATTCCCCCCCGGCTTGCATTGGGTACAAATTATACACCTAATGAATCACTCTGTCTATTAGTGAAAATCGCATGAAAATCCGTTCAGTATTTTTTCAGTTGGACAGACAGACAGACAAACGCGGCGGGGGACTTTATTTTATAATATGCATGTATTTAGAAATATATAGTGGTTTGCTGGTTACCATAGTACAGATTCTCCTAGTTTGGGATCAGACGGCCGTGTGTGACATGTGTTAAGTATATTTATATTTTTTTATATTTATAAAAAAAGACAATTCCCGCATTAGGAATTACTCCTGTGTCGCGGGGGACTTTACAAACATAGAAATAACGGACACAAAGAACACCCAGACTCAGGTGGAAATCGAACCCACGACCTATAAGCATAGCGGTCAGGGTCACTAACCACTAGACCAACAGGCCAGTTATTATTGTTAAATAAAAATGCTGCTAGAGCTTAAATAAACAAGAGGAAAAAAAAGGTTAAAATACTCTTCCAGAATACTCTTAAAACGTGTGCAATCCGCTTATGCTTATGTATTTATTTTGAACTTAAAACATGAAAGTTGTGCATAAGTAATTTATGCCCAGTTTCTGTATTTTTTTTCGGAAAAATCGTTTTTTAATATCCTCAAAAAGTTAGAACCGGTATTTTAAGAAGACAAAGCTACACAGGTACAATGCACGTTTTTATTTTATTTTCCTATTATCATAAGAAAAGGAATTCAGCCAAGGAACACAAATGACATTTACATCTTTATGAAAAAACCATAGAGAATAAATGGAGGCCGTTTATCTCTCATGCAGCACCGCTTTGTTCCAGGGAACTTTGTCGTTGTTAAGGAAATCGTGGGAACTCATAAATTATTAACTACTACATACGTGTTTCTAAACAATAGATGTTGTAAATTTGTCATGTATAAAGCCATTTTGAAGACAATAAAGCTAAAATTGTACATTTCTTGCTATAAAAAAGAGTGTTGTACACGTTGACAAAATTGTGTGTAGATAGTTCGTCCATCTCGAAGATTTTTGCCCGTTTTTGCCGAGTGTCAAACTTAATTAATCATGTCGTTTTGAAAATACTCTCACATACACCGGTATACGTCACAGTAAATGTTCCAAGGGCAAAATAAAAGTAAAATATAAATATAGTGTTGTCGCCACATCAAAAACTATTATTTATTTTGTTAAAAATAGGGGCAAACTATAATAGATGATAAAACAGTTGACAATTTAATAAAATAAGTTAATAGACATTATTATGACTGGTTATACCGGTAAATACTATTGGTCGGATGATAAATATTGATGAATAGTGGGGTTATAAAAGTGTAGGAATGTATTATAAGTTGATAACAATCACTTGAGTCCGGAGAGAGGTACGTAAAACATTGCAGTTACTGTTAGTAAGTGATTTTCATAGTTTATAGCAGTGGTTGTGAGACGGTTTTTAACAATAGGAATCGCAAAACCATTTTTAAATGTGATATAACAACAAGTTAACGACTTTCGGAGTTTTTCCTTTAATACTTGTGCTGCGAGACCTCGCTTCTTGCTAAATTTTATGATTCTAGGTCAACGGGAAGGACCCTATTAGGTTTTGATTTACGAAATGTTAAAATATATGGCTTAATTAATTATTGCGTTAACTTAGAAGCTTGATTTATTTACAGCTTCAAGGGATCGCAAACGTTAATATTTGTTTTTTTTTTTTTTTTTGTTTTATTTAACTCACACAATAGTAACTTAGATCTAAGATTTACAATTTATACTCGCCAAACGCAATTGTTTAACGGCGAGACGCGCTCGTAAATTTATTAAAAATAACCTATGCTACACTGTACATTCATCACACAAAGAAAAAAAACAAAATAAAATATAACAACTTAAGGTAGATAACTCTAAACATTATCACTATATACATATTATTATAGTAAGTGGCCATTACCCAACAGTTTAAGAAACATCCAACAATACATCCTTCAATGTTTTCTTTAATTTACTAGTACTTATTTTAGGATTTTGTCTTAATAAATCTATTTTGTTGAACACTTTAGGTACCATGTACTTGTTTGTTCGTTGTCCATAATAATTTGTCACTCTTGGTTTGTTAAGTTTTTTTTCCCTAGCCCTTCTAGTGTTATACTTATTATCAACAACATATTTATATTGATCAGTATAGTAATATTCTAAGCCTATTAAATACTCCACTTTCTTCCTTGATGATAAATACTCCACTTCCTTTGTCCTATTGGTAATATTTTACATATAGGAAATAATTTAACATAATCCCTTTCACACACATTTTTCACTTTCTTACTTACTAAATACTTTATTAGTCTTACTTGTAGGTCTTTAATGTCTTTTAAGTAGCTGATAAAAGTTCGCCCGTACACAATTAGTCCATAGTTGATCAAGGAATCTGCAAGGGCAAAGTATACCATTCTCATAGTATCTGTATTCAGAACTTTGTTTAGCTGATAGAACTTGCCTAATACGGATCTTAACTTGCTACAGACATCAGATACATGCGTTGAAAAGCTAAAATATTTATCTATTATTAGGCCTAAATATTTAAAATTGTCGACATAATCGATCATAGTGCAGGTACAACCAGATTTACTTCCATGTAAGCATTCATATGTGTGTCCTATTATGGCAAGATTGTCTCTGTTTACATTTATTGCACTTTGATTGTATGGCGAGTGTATATGAATGCATTTTGTTTTCTTAAGATTTAATATAATGCCATTATCGTGTGCCCATTTCGTGATATTTTCAAAATCTGTCTGCACATTTCTTTGTACCTGTAAGATGTCTTTCGAAGCGCTTACCACACACATATCGTCTGCATACATGAAACACTGACCTTTGTTTACCACGTTTGATACACTATTGACGTGAATAACATACCCCACTGGCCCAAACACTGACCCGGTCGGTACACCCAAGTTCACTATGGCATCCTCTCCGGCCACTCCACCGATAACAGTGCGTATTTTTCTGTTAGATAAGTAGTTTGGTGGGGCCGCGTATCCCGCATTCATCCATAGCTTGCAATAGTATATTATGATCTAAAGTATCGAACGCTTTTTTGTAATCAATGAAAAGCGCTATCAGCTGTTTTCCAGAGTCTAAAGATTCATTTACATAGTCCGCGAAGCTCACTAGGGCAGAAACAGTGTTCTTTCCTTTTCTAAAACCATGTTGTGCGTCGGAGAGTATGCTATATGATTCTAAAAAATTGCTGATTTGTCCTACAACTATTTTTTCGACTATTTTGTCTATTACTGATAATATTGCTATTGGTCTATAATTTACATATTCTAGATGGCTACCGGGTTTGTAAATTGGGCGGATTACAGCATTTTTAAGTTGGTCGGGATATACACTATTCTTTAAACACATATTTATAAAAGTAGCTAATAGAGGACTTATTTGTTTTAGTAAATATTTAATATCTACTACTCGTATGCAATCTAAGCCAGGGGATTTTCCATTAGCTAACATACTGATTACTTTTTCTACGTCTGACGGATAAACTTTTTTAAATCTAAAACTTACATCACAGGGATACACGTATTTTTCTCTATCTAAAAATTTTGTATTACATATATGTTTAATATTTTGTATTTCTTTAGTAAATGTTTGAGTAAAGTTGTTACATATGTTGCTTATATTCTCCACTTTACCTAAATGCTTCGTAATAACACTATCTAGACTATTCTTATGCCGACCAAGCCATGAGTTTATGTTTACCCATATTTTTCTAACATCTCCATTACATTTCATTAGTTCGGACTGCCGATATTTATTTTTTGCGTCGTTAATCAACCTGTTTACTCTATTGCGGAATTTTGTATACTCTAAACGTTTATTCATGTTTTTAGGGTCTTTTTTCCATACTCTAAATAAATAATTTCTACGCAATAACATTGAATACATATTGTTATCTATCCATGGCTCTCTTTTTCTTTTATTCCGTCCCTTAACGGTTACTGTACTTGCACTATAGAAATCGCTAAAGACTGTACACAACGTTTGAAATAAAATTAAAGGTCATGATAATACATACAATTGATACCAGTCATATTCCTCGAACTTTTGTTTTAATAGCTTCTCACTCAACACTTTTCGCACATTATTACTATTTGTCGACACTAATCTACAGCTACCTACGTCACAGTTATCACTTTCATGCAAATTCAACGATATCCCAATTGCATGATGGTCCGAGACGTGCGCTTCTAGAACAAACGAAGTCGCTTCTCGCTCGCTCCGTCTCGCTCGCACCCACACATGATCCAAGCATGCCGTTTCACTTCGCCCGTCCACTACCGCTTCGCGTGTTGGTTCCGAACTGGGGATGACACACCGTAGGCCGTATTCACAAAGGGTGTTTTTGTATTTCGACGTGGTTGGATTTATTATGCCGTTCAGGATGTTTATATTTGTGTCGCCTATTACAATAATATTTTCAGTTTTTGGGATAGTTCTTATAATTGTGTCCAGCTCCTGTATGAATATTGTTTTACTTTTCTGCGGTGGCCTATATATAGCAATTATGTGTGTTTTACTCCTTTTTCCAGCTGTTAGCTGACCATGCATTGTTTCTAGGGATCCTGTATTTAGTGCTTGGGCATCGAAAACGAGCTCATCCTTTGCATAAATTAATATACCCCCTCCTCTGGTTGTTTCTCTAGTCATTATATAAGTATTATAGCCCTTTATTTGGTAAAAAATCAGTTCTTCCCTCTTTATATTTATTTCGCTCAAGATTAGTATGTCTATTTTGTAGTTGTTTTCTTTTAACATTATTAATATTTCATTGTAATGCTTTCGGAGTGACCTTATGTTAAGATGCATTATATGAGTATATTCTTTCTTCTTTGCTAAATCTATACTTAATTTTTTTATGTCATAATACCTTTTGTATGTACCATCATTGAATAAATCATCGTGTATGCAATCGAATGTTGATATCTGAAAGTCACCTAGTGTGTACTGATCGTGCTAGTTGCACTATATTACTCGATATTTTGCATTTCTTCGAGTCTTTCTAAATCCTTCTCCGTTCTTATATTAAAAATTCTTTTTTCCTCACTATTCTTTTTTACTAGTATACTTCCATTTTGAACCCAAATGTATTGATAACCTTTTGTTTTTAATTTATTTCTCACCGTCCACAGGAGTTGGCGTTTGAACTTTGGCAGGGCCTCGTTGATGTAGATCTGATCATTGTTGCCATTACCAAAGACTTTATCATTAGTAATCTTCTTGGCTTTTTTCGCCATCATCCATGTTTTGCGGGTACTTTTAGATCGCAGTGTAGCTACTACAACTTTGGGTTTTGATTCATTCGGTTTTTGTTGTCCTACCCTCACTGCGTCCTCGCTATCATCCGGGTTTAAATTTAGTATTTCAGCAATGTCTTGAACAACTGATTTGATATCTTCATTCTTGTGTGCTTCTAGACAATGTATTTCTATTTCATTTTCTTTGTCTTTTAACTCGAGTTCCTGTACTCTTTCTTCCAAAGCCTTGTTATATTTTTCCAAGTAGGTGTTTTTGTGCTCAAGCGCCTTAATCTTCTTTTGTGATTCTTCCTTATATTCCAGTAGTGTTTGGTACATTTCTGCATAGAACTCAACAGCGTTAGTAAGTTCTCCTAACTTTTTCTCAACGCCATAAAGTACTTCTAGTTTTTTGTTGATTTCACGCAGTACCTTCTCGCCTGATGCCTTTATTGGATCTACTGTTATTTGTGGAGATTGTGCTACTTGTGTAGTGCTGGTTTTATTCTTCTGACATTCCTCACATACTGTTGTTTGCAAGAATTAATATTAATTTCAACTTGATACTTGATAAAACGGGTCTTGACAGACAGACCCTAAAGGAAAGGAACCCTATAAACGACTATAACAGCTTTAGAAACTATAATAACTAGGCCTGTATCAGTATTAGTTAATTTCATTCATCTATATATTAATACGTGAAGCGAAAACTTATGATCCCTTTTTACGAAAATTGGGCGGACGGAGGAGTATGAAATTTCGCACACTTATAGTTTATACAGAGAAGAAGTGACGAATGCTACAATTTTTGAACAATATCTGCTACAAAGTTAAAAAAAAATGCAAAAACGGGCACATACAGCTATGAGTGTCCAGTATATATTTTGACCTGTCATGGTACAAAAGTCTATACAATGACAGGTCAAGTAATATTGGCCAATGAAATAAACCATGGTCGAAATTCGACCACCACGCGATCTTTAGTATTATTAATTATTTCACAGAAACTTCTGTTCTAATATCTACATATATTATGTAATATGTTCTAAGATAGAGTAAGTATTTTCGGTCCATAAGTTACTGTGAAAAGATACCCTTTGCTCGGTTTAACCCTAGTAACCCTACCTACATAATCATTAACGAAGCACCCTTTCAAACTATGACTAAACTCATTATTTAAACTGCAAACCAATAATGTAACATCCGTATAATAAGGTTTAGCTTAGGTATGAGTAAATGTTCAACAAAAAGCCTTGAAATTAAGCTGCTTCAAAAGATAAAAATGTGGATGTGAGCTACTGTGTAATTGATTAAACGGTTTTATATTATTGTGTATTATGTATTATAGCTTGCCCTGTTTTTTTGGGTCAAATTAGGTGTTTGAAATGTTACCCCCTTCCTGTTGAACGATTGATCTGGAATTTGGAACAATTATGTATGTTTAGCATCATTGTAAATCCAAGATGGCCGCCGCCACAAACTTTAGGATTATTTACCTACATATTTTTTTACAACCCTCTCAACATGGATATCAATGAAAGAGCTTGACTGGTAGAATACAGTACACCATAAAAAAATATGAAGTACCTACTTAACTAAATAAAAAATTGAAAACAAAATAGTATTTTTTTTAAGTTAAACTGTTTTATTGTTAAGAAACGATAATGATGAAGATATTATATAATGATAATAATCCGGAAATAAAATCATGGGGCGTAGCATACATTACATATTTACTCAGATTACGAGACGCCCCACGAGTCCCACGATTGTCCCCGTGATCCCCCTACAAGAGTGTAATAAAATCATAATTCGGTCTTTGTTGAAAAGTTCATGGAAAAAATCCAATTAGAGGCTTTTTTCCATGAACTTTTCAACAAAGACCGAATTATGAAAGTTAAAATTAAATTATTTAACCTATTGAACAACTAAATTTACTCTATTTTTGTCTTTGTATTTCATTATATATGTGTTAATGTATACATCAGTGTTAATTATAATATTCTGCGTATGTATTACTATTTGTGCACCAGACAAATTGATATCGTGCGTTATTGACACGCCTCTATTAGCTTCCCTTATAACTATGTAAACGAATCTTGGAAATCCATTCTATTCTACTTCTAATTGTCGTATCGAAATAAAACTTCGTATGTATATGTAGTTCGGATAACAATACTATTATTTGGCATACTCTCAGTAAGTGGTGTTGTTTTCTACAGGTTCTCCATTCCCTATACAGCTCTATAGGGACATAGTTGGAGACGCGCCAATGACACCTCTGGTGGTTGGTGCCAGTGCTCATAACCACCGGTAACGCTTAAGATGAACTGTGTACTTGTTTGCCTAGATATTACTCATATTAGTATATCAAAAAAACATTTTTTCTACGTCTTTCATCTTAAATGTCATTTCTACTGGACATTGCCTAGTAAATTAAACACCAATATTTATAAATTACCAAATCCATAGCGGGTTCCTGGTGGTTCTTAAAACCTAAAGCTAGATACTTGACAGAATTTGAAAAGGGATATTTAATAGCCTGCCTCAATTCACAAAACACCGTAGGTACTTCTTTTCTCTCGTCAATGAATGATGAAATCAATGAATGCTCCGTACACGATGGGTTGCCACCCGTGCTATAATTGAAAGTATTGTACTATATTTTAATCAATTGTACTATATATATACCTACTATAGAACTGAAATATACTATATTTCCATCGCTAATTCCACTTCGCACTACGGTAAGTCCGTCTTTTTTTTGGTAACTGATAATGGAACACATCCGCATTCCGCAGCGTATCTTGTATAATTTCAAAATGATACGCATTCACGGCGATTAATAATATAATCATTGAATGTCTACCATTTTTTTTCCTAATTTCCTAAAAGTACCTACTAATATTAATACTAATAAAAGTAACTACTATTTCAAATTGGTGACAATACTACATCCATCAGATAAAACTAGAAGTCCGACTTGATATTGAAAATTATTTTGGAACTTTGTGAATTCCATAAATATTTAAACTATGCTATAGATGCGTTTGTCAAGACGATAACTTTACCAAAACAACGCAATGAGCTGTGAGCGGAATTCGAAACTTTGTTGAGTACTTTGTACAAACACGCCGCGTCGGGATTAAAACATTAATTATGTACTAGTACTTACATTCAGCAGGCACGTTGCTTATTTATTATATATTCTAATGTATGTTTAAGCAATCCTTGCTTGTCTTTTATATAAACCTGAATGTAAAGCTATAGTCTATAAAAAATGTGTGTGTGTACTTATGTACGCACGTAAGAAGTTATACTTTTATCTAGTTAAATAAAGTTTATTTAAATATCATAATAAATAATACATACCGTTAACTAACGTACTCAAAGTAATATGTAAAAACCATTTTTATCACTATCGTGAAGTTGGTAACTTTTTTTGAAAAACTAAAATGTTGACCAGCTAACTTCAGGGTGTTGGTTTTTCGTGACGGTGTGGGCGCGCATCGTAAAAATTCACTCTCATCATTTTTCCATAACGCGCCAAAAGAAGTATGACTTCAAAAAAAAGAGGTAAAATCCAAAAATGAACCTCCTGTCTAAGTGCAGTAACGGGCAGACAATACAGTAATTATGCCACTTCACACTACATATTAATGATAAAAAGCATAAACGAAGTAACTATTATCTTATCTGTGCTTATAGAAGGGGAGCCGACGATGCTAAATCGGTATTTACTCGAGCGTCGTTGGAACCTATTGGATTTTGAAGATTAGATGGTAGAAAGTCAAAGTGAGAATTTTTTTCCAAGTTTGTAACCCCCCCACTGCCTTGCGTCACCCTCAAATCGTCAGATTGTAAAAATGTACACTTGTCAGCATGTAATTAACCCCCCTTATAATAATCTGCCGCGCAGGAGCATATCCAAAAATCCCTTAATGGCCCCCCCTGCTATTATATCAACAAAGACGTTGTTTAGACACTACAATAACCGGCTTGAAGGAAATTGAAACTACACCGTGCAAGATTAATTTCATTGAAATTGTTATCAATAAAATGACAATTTCTTTTTGAAATGCCCACAGAGCACATAACCTGATCGCCCTCACCCCATCTCGGTGTACGGCAAAACACAATCTGAAGTCCAGAAGACCTTACTCTGTGTAAACTATCAATGACAATGTTTTTATTCTTTCTAAATCCGTCTTGTGTTGACGCAAATATTTCATGAATATGTTTTTTTTGCTTTAGTGTGTACCTACATGCGCAAAATGTTCACTGCGCTAAAAAAGATACATATATAATTTCGGTTTGAACATATACCTATAATGTCACTCATCCAGCTCATTTAGCTCAATGACTTAATTCAATCGATTGGTCGCTCAATTGATTCAAATCCTCGCGTAGCTCGCTTAGCTCAGTTCTAAATATTATTCACTTAATACCTCTCTTGCTCATATTGCATTATAATTTTTTTTTTTTAAACTTGGTATGTTAAGGACTGTCAATATAGATATGCACTTAAAATGAAAAAGGCTAGGTGGTCGTAATAAAAAAGTAATTTCTATGAACAATTAATTTTTATATATGATCACTCATTTCTCTTTAGTTTCACTCGCTCATGAAACAAAGAGCCGCAGCAACGCTGTGGAGCTGAGCTAAAACTGGTATATGAATTCTGAGTTAGTGTGAGTGAGCTATAAAACGCCTCTGTACCAATGTACACCATTTAACCATCGGCATCGTGTAACCATACGAACATTTTAACATTTTTAACCCACAATAAGTAAATGACATTAATATGTCTTTACATACTTTTTAAAATTAATGAAATTTACGCAATCTCTTCATTGTCTAATTAGGAAGAGGTTTACTAACCGAGGCTTCTGGGTCGTTATCTACAAAATAATATTATTTTTAAACCGAGAGTGTTTAATATTAAATCTATATTCTGTTTGCAGTAATTAATTTTAATTTCCAATGGTATTGAAATTAAAATGATTTACTGTGAATAACATGTAAGCAAGAAGAATCATGAAATACAAATAAAATTCTTTATTTACTTGAGTCGAACCTCTTAAGTCATACTGTATGCACTTGGGTGATTTTCTTCTGTTCTGTTTTCTATCGGGCAACACTAAAAGCTTAAAAAATGATGTAAAATAAACTGGAAACTCACATATTTGTAACTATATAACCTGCTTAACATAACTAATACCTATAATACTTTAAAATAGTACACCGTGAATTATATTTTTAAATTTAATTTTATGACTGTTTATGGGCCGTATGGGCCGGCTCGACCGGAGTGATAAACGGCCTCACAGAAAACCGGTAGTTAAGCAATGCTTGCATTGCTTTTTGCCGAGTGAGTGAGGTTACCGGAGGCCCTAACCCTTTCTTCTCCCCCACTCCCCGCCACTCCCCCTCTAACCCTACTTCCACCCTAAAGGCCGGCAACGCACTTGTGACTCTTGAGTTACAGGTGCCCATGGGCGGCGGTAGTCACTTACCATCAGGTGACCCGTAATCCCCCTAAAACGCATAGTTAAGTTTTACATGTTTCACAATATTGAGCACTCTACGACAGTCGACAACCGATGATCACGCAATAGACGGATAAATCATTTTGTTTTTAGTGACGTAACAGGTCGCTGCAAGTGCATCCAAATATTATTATATTCCCATAAATAGATTTCAAGGAGATTTATCACATCACTGTTGGAGCTAGAAACATTGGCGCATTTATGCTTTCTGGAAACGGATAATTATAGCAATATGTAACGATTCATAAAGGATGGATAGACATGTTCAATATTACAATAAAAACTTTCGTGAGTTGTATTAATGTTTATTAAAGATATTAGATATTAATGTTTATATAAGATGTTTATATACGATTATACTTAGGTGTGTATTTCGGGGATACTCGACTAGTTTCGGACCCGACGGGGACCTTTTTCAAGGAGTGAAGCGTCCTGCCGCGACGGTGTCAGGCGTCACACCTGTGTGTGAATCTAGCCAGGCATACACGAAATACACACATGAATAAAACCGTATATCCATAATAAACATGTTTAATATTAATTTACGTCTCAAATTATCATATCCGACTAATATTATCTATAAACGTGAAAGTTTGTAAGGATGTATGGATGTTTGTTACTCTTTCACGCAAAAACTACTGTATGGATTTTAATGAAACTTGGTTTGTAGATAGCTAGAGACCTGGATTAACACATAGGCTTTTTATCCCGATATTCTTCGACTTACCATCAGGTGACCCGTCTGCTCCTTTGCCCTTATAACATTTCACATTTATGTTTATGATTTTCAAATAAAAGTTATTCAGAAATATAATTTTCTCAATCTCAATAATATCAATATGTGCCGTGTAGACGCGCACATTTCGTCATCGTCGCTTTGTGCCATGTGGAAAGATGGGATCCGCAAATGCGAAATTGTATTATGATATTGTGTTCTACGCCGCCTCGTTGTGCGAGTGCATAACATTTAATTTGAATTGATGAAATACGTTCTTACTTAGGTACTGGTACAACTTGACATAAGCTATAATAAAAAATGCAAATAAAAAATATGATTGATTTTTTATTACCACGTTCTATTCTCAGCACCTGTTGCATTAAACATCCAAAGAATTTTAAAAATCACAAGTTGTGAGATTCCATTAGTTTTGTGTATGCACCGAGTGACATCCGGCATTCGGGAGATAATACCATATTTTTTATCCGAAAACGGGCAAAATACACATACTAACTTTTAAACTTTCGCGTTCCATGATATAATTATATATTTATGTGTCAGCCTGTGACCACGGCCAGTGCACCTTGGTTGACACGTCAGGCAATTCAGAGGTATGTAATACCTACTTCATGATCGCGTTAATTCCCGTTTAAATACATAAAAATACACATAAATAAATTTTGCATAAATTTTGACATGATATTGGGAATGGACACTTTCTTTACCTTAATAAATAAATCCTTTTTCGTTTACTTATTGGTAAAATCTGTGCGCTACACAAAAATCGGTCAAAGTCGCTATACAAAGGTACCAACTACGATTTTTCTGCTATCTCGTATAAGGCGTCTAGCGGCTGCCAGGCACCCATCGCTGTATATGTTACAGGTGGTAGGTGTTTTATAGGCCGGATGGACTGATATCACTATGTCTACAAATTCTGACACGGCTTTACTGGTTTTAATCTTAACGAGTGGAGATAAAAAATTAAATTACCCCCGACTGGAAAATCCCTTTAAAGCTTAAAAGAGCTGCCGATTTTCTTGAATTAGGTAGCTAAGAACACTCGATCAAGTCATCTTTCAAATAACAAAAATCGAAATCTAAATCGGTCTATCTGTTTAATTCATAAGCACGTCGCGACGCCCTCTACTCCAAGCCATATCAGGTAATGAACGTTTGGCAGCGTTATATTAAACAAAGTTAAACCGCACTTTCTGCTTATCTAACTATTATTATGAAACTATTCATGGCTAGGTATTCGACTTCGATTGGAAACTAACAATAGGTACAGATTTGTTATCATTTATTGTTCGAAGTTAAATTGATTTTCCTTCTTCTAGCATATTTGCCTAGTACAGCGAAAGCGGTAAAACACAATACCCTGAGAGACTTGAATAGAAATGGATAAAAAAGGAATATTTTAATGTTCTGTAAGTAACAGACAGAGAGTAACTAGAAAAAGAGCCGTTAAAAGTCCACTCACGTATTGATCCTATATCATGATGCGACAGTTTCGAGTTAAACGATCGGCTCACGTATGGAGTTACTAGGTACAAATAAAGTTTTAGCCCTAGAACTCCAAACAATAATTGCAATTTGCATCATCTTCATAATAATCATTGAAGTCGGTGCATTGACACCAATCATGGTACTAGAAACTTTTACAAGCAATTCCTTACGATTTACTCAAAGTCCCAAGGAGCTGTTAATTGAAGATGACGTAAGATCTTTGTGGAAGTCTTCGGGAACGGCCCATGCTCATTAGCGGACGCCTCATGGCAGAGACGTTGATGATTATGATTGTAACTATTGTGATTCCAATAAAAAATTAAACTAGAGTGCGACTTAAGTGTTGTCTTAGGAGAGGCTTTGCCACCGTTTTGTGTGTTCTACCACGTGTACAATGGTTCCTTTCTGAATGCATAATTGTTGTATTTTTATTTTGTTTTACCATCGCATACCGCCACATTCAGGGAATCCACCATCTTGTTTTAAATACAGAGACGATGCGTACGTGTTGTTTGAAAGGAACTGCCGAAGATCTGAAAAGCCTGCCTTTTAGATGGAGCATAAAACGTTTACAAAGTTTGTGGCGACTGGCTATAAGTACTTAGATATTTAGTGAGAATTCATCATGATATTTATAATTAAATTAATTACCATTCTATACATCTGGAGGTAACTAATACGAATTATTTTATTAACTGATACATATTTTATTATGTCGCTAGCTATAAATT
The DNA here is from genome assembly GCA_963859945.1 of Euplagia quadripunctaria. Taxonomy (NCBI): domain Eukaryota; kingdom Metazoa; phylum Arthropoda; class Insecta; order Lepidoptera; family Erebidae; genus Euplagia; species Euplagia quadripunctaria. The sequence goes on along the minus strand of OY982567.1, from coordinate 4,978,177 downwards.
GTATTAGTATAGTTTCAATTAACTTACTAATACTAACATTACTTTTAATTTTAATTTTAAGACCTATTTACAATAACGGGACAAAATGAATAAGTACTTCTACTTTGCATACACACATCATACACAATTCGGATTTATTTTCCAAGACCATTGATCATAATTCCTCTATTTCATTGATATACAATTGACATCAGTTGATCTCATATAAGCTAATCATTTGATTAGTTGGATATATAACATTACATACTATTACATAGATATAACAAGCTAATAATACTATACCTGTCCACATACGTGGTGATATTTGTTCATTTATTTGAAAATTCGAAGAAAGTATACAAGTATAAAACATTTCTTTTTATTTTGTCTAGACTCCCAACTATTATAACCTTTTTTACTCGAGCACGACAAAATCAACTGTAAGAATGTATGTTTCTGCTTTGGCATGTTCCACCGCAATACCTAACTAAATACTAACTAACTAAACTGTCGCAAAATCCGTTTTTAGCTGATATCGCCTACTTATAAACTAACCAAACCTTACCAAATTTCACCTTCATAGTTCAAGTAGTTTTGGAGATTTCGTGATTAGTCAGTCAGTGAGTGAGTGAGTATCCTTTCGCTTTTATATATTAGATTTTAAAAGACTGCCTCGACTCTATAACAAGAAAAAGCAATCAGCAGACATACTAAGTTTATTTTATGTATCTCCAGTCCGGTTAAAATTTTTTAAACTTTTATTTTTAATTTAATTTTTTTAATATGATTATTCTTGACAAAGGGTGAAAGCAGCATTACTTACCTCCTTGCACGGGAAATACAAAAAGTCTTTATTAAACTAAGAATCGAGAATGCAATTTCTTTACCGCAACAAAAATCTGTAAGGCACAGGGACACGACCTTAAATTCCATATTGAGACTGGATGTTTGATGATATAATTTATGCTGATAATGTTACGGGCACACAAGAACGCCTTGTGTAGGCCTGAGAGTGTATCTCTTTATTTAGTTATCTCTATCACTCTGCATGAGTATAATAAATCAGCTGAACACATATTTGTTTTTTATTTTAATCATACTTAGTAGGTATCGTGACCGTGTATACGAACGCGGATATTCTATTAATAGTTGTCATGAAAATTTGTTTGTGAGTATAACAATAAATAAGAACGAAGGTTATATTATCTAGCTGGCTATCCACCGTGCGCGATTCTGAGAATTATTCTTGCCCGATGACCAACGACCACGGACAGCCACCCTGGCCACGACACCGCCCCAAGGCGCTTCCAACGATGTGTGTTGCATTGGTCTGTGTCGGTCTAGAGATTCGAAGCCATTGTGTAAAGTAAAAGATGACGTATCGCTGCTGTTGTGGTGATATTTAGCAGAAGTTTTGACATCCTCGTCTGTTTTTATACGGACGACCTCGAGTTACCGACTTGCGGCAGAGCCTACGCTAACACCTCAAATTGTTCTATGCTCTGAGGCTACCACAGTCCACAGACGATACTCTTTCTTCCCATGGTGCATCATGTTGTGGCGGTGCGGGTTTGTCCGCGTCCGTCCATACCAGTGTTGCCAGATGTCCCGATTTTGGCGGGACGTCCCGATTTTTAAATAAAAATTAAATGTCCCGCGCGGGACAGACTCAGTCCCGGTTTTCGGGGATAACTAGACCGTGGGTGCAGCGTGCGTGAGGAAGCGTGGGCGGGTGGCGCAGACAAGTGTAAATCTTATTAAAGTAAATCTGTTTCGCCTATGGCTTAATTACTCAACCAATCTGTTCCCGAGGGAAAACCGAAATAATTGTCAAAATGTACATTAACGCGAACTAAGCCACGTGCAAAATCTAGAAGATATATTTGTTCATAAAATAAACATGTAGCACTCACAACTGCTAATAGTACGGTTATTAACAAGACCGTGCTCCATGCGACACATTTAGTAATAGGATGTAAATATTTATGTATTTCGTGGTTTACGTCACTCTACGGTATAGACGTACGCATCTAATGAAATGATTGAATATGACTTGACATTAACAGGAGTCAATCATTTTGTTTGTTTATACAATGATACAGTAGCTACAACTAGTACCTATTGCCATTACCGGAGATAGCATTTTAGATGTTTTCAAAAGTAAGCTTCTCTAACTTAAAAATTAGAATATAAAATTAATATCAGGTCTTTACATATAAATATGGGTTTTGTTGAACCGGCCACGTTCTCAAATATCTGGCGTTTGGTTAGGAATTTTTGGTTCCAAATTTAAATTGATTTCAAATTTATAAAATAAATGAACAGAAACTTCAACAACAAAGAAACTGACAAATATAATTAACATAAAAACTAATTGAGTAAAGAGATCTCATTACGAGGAATATTAAGTTAACATAATATTTGAATAATAATGTCCTTAAATTGTTGTATGGCGCCTTACAAGGTTCGAGGTTTAAAGGTATGCGAACCTGATCTGCTTGAGCTGGCTTACGTACTTCCCAATCTATCTGTGTGTGTAAGCAATACCCCTTGCCTTCATTTGCCTTTCCTTCTTAACTACCTTTCAATATTATTATACTCCCAATTTTCCCGTCTTTAATTCCCAAAGTGCCCGGTTGACGGTTGTAGGTGGCTTGCCATATATTATACGAACGGGGCCAAATTATTGATGGCGAAATGTGGGTGTTTAAATACACCTCTGCCTTTCCTTTCTGGGTTACAGGCGTGGGTATGTGTATGTATACCTCCTTAAGCCAACGTTCTTACATTATACATTTAAAAATGTTGGATGACGACGAAGGAACGTCACTGATTATAAAAGCAGTCAGTGGGTTACATTAACTAAAAAGATATTTATGCTTTCATTATTGTACTTATAAAATAATTATTTGCTATTTTTAATACAAATTTTAAATACCTTGCCAAAAGGCGCCATATTGACGATCGCCATTTTGTGACGTCTATCTTCAGTACTTTCATAGAACAGAAGTCACTACGTAAATTATATAAACTTTCGTCCCCGTTTTTTATTGAATCATTAAACAAAGCCGACTGAAATACCCCAGATCATGTCCCTTTGTTTTAAAGACTTGATATTAGATTACAGAACTTGTAAACATGAGTTTGTAATCTCAAATGCTAGTAGATAATTTATTTTTCTGACAAATAACCTACACTAGCAATTTTTTTAATGCGTCAGAGGGACATGATTGCAGAATAGGTGACACCATACTAGCATGAAAGCAAGTTATGAGAACAGAATAATCGTAAATTGATGTATTACCTGATTCTTGTGTCGTGTATTAGATGACTGTAATTAAATTTCAAGATAATCTTAAATAAAATAGAAATTGTTTTTTTCTTCCTATCCTTTTCCCAACTAAGTTGGAGTCGGTTTTCAACCTAACTAAGAAACCGAACTTCGATATTTTACGTGAAACGACTGCCATCAGACCTCCACAACTCAAGTACTGGGCGGTATCGAAATTCTGTAGTTAGACCAAGTTGTCGGACTTTTTGTAGGGCCCAACTACCCGTAACGAATGCTACAGATGTTCGTATGGCAACCGGGACCGACGGCTTAACGTGCTCTCCGAGGCACGGAAGGGTCTCAATGTGTTATGAATGGTAACCCATCCTAAGACTAAACTTGTTTCTTTCTTTCTTTCAATGTTCTAACCTACTCGATTACCACTTAGCCACGAAAAATAATGAATTGCAATACATGTTAAATAAAGTATACCTATAAGGCGACCGTTAGATTGATCGCTGGTATGGTTCGACCACGCAGAACATAACCAGATCAAATTGCTGAAGTTCTAAACAAAAGGCAGGTCAGAAGAAACGGAAACCGGCCTGGTCTTGTATGAAAGGTTTAATGACAGTAGAGTAAGCTCGTGAGCACAGAAATCTAAATAAGGGAATTAATATATACCTTATTTAGATTTCTGTGCTCGTGAGGCATGTAAGGATAGAAGCAAGGGACGGGCTGTTGTCTCTCTCTACTCCGAAGGGAGAAAGGCGTGTGTATAGATATAGGTACTATATATATAGGTATAGGTCAGGTTCAAGAGGTCAGCCGTAAAGTGTATGCTGCATCAGGATCTCTGCGAAGGCTACAGAACTTTATTCCGACTGCTACTAAGATAATGCTTGAGCAAACGCTCCTTATTCCGATTATTGATTATGCTTGAGCTTAAACTTGAGCGACTTCAAAATTTGTGCATCAGATTTATATTTGGCCTACGCAAGTATGATCACGTTTCCCAGTTCCTTCAAAGGCTCAAGTGACTACCAATCCGTTGTCGCCGGAATACTCATATCCTTATGTTTCTATACAATATATTGTTTAATCCATTGGCTCCCTGTTACCTCAAGGAACGTTTTAAGTTCCTTCATGACACACATTTAAAATGCCTGAAGTCAACTGAAAACTTGAGACTGGAAATTCCAGGACATTCCAGCAATTTTTATGACATATTATTTACTGTGGAAGCCATGCGTTTATGGAATGAATTGCCTGTTGCTATCAGACGAGCACAATCGTTAGATAAGTTCAAAGTAATGTTACAAGAGTATTATCTGTCACTATAAACTTATCTATATTTAAAATATGATGTATACATTATTTATTGTGTATATGTTTCTACGACTATGACGATATGTATATAATTAAATAACTAACTATACACATCTCACACGCGGCTGCTGATTCCAAACTAGGCAGAGCCTGTACTATGGTATCCAGATTGCTGATAAACATACTTTATATTTCTAAATACATATATATTATAGATAAATTACACTCACATACAGAATAAATTATCGTGCTCATCACACGCCGACTTAAAATAAGTTTATAAAAATTTGATAGTTTATCTAAATAAATAAGCTCAATAGGTACTCGAGACGTAAAAGGTTTATTTATTTTTTTGCTTTTTAGTTCTTTTCGTCGGTTTATTTATTTGTTAAAAAGTGTTTATTTGTTTTATTTTTATTTAATGATTTTTTTTCCATCATCAGGTCAGCTTCATGATGTGATGATTCCTAAACGCAAATACCTAATTAAGTTATGAAAAATAAACAGAAACACTATTCGTTCCTACGGGATTTTCGAGGGTTCCGTCCCGTCACCAGAACCTGACTTCCTTGACATGGGATCACCCTTGAGGTATACCCTATCAAACAAAGAAACACAAAAAACTCATGAACATACATAAAAAAAATGTAAATATATACGGTCGAATTGAGCACATCCTTTTTTTTGGTCGGTTAATAAATTTATTGTAATATTGTTTAAACTAGCTTTTATACAAACTAAGTTTTATTTTAGTGTAGATTTGATAGACGAATCAATCGAGCTCAATCGATTGGTTATTCTTGTTTAGGTTAAGAAGTTCCTATGGCCGTCTTCCGGCTCCATCATCAGAACATCTCCATGGTACCATATTATTGTATTGTCACCGAAGATACATATGTACACCAAATTTGAGCGCAATCGGACATCGGGAGGGGGTTCTATTTGGGGGAACACATTCATACAAGTTAAATTCATACAATAAATATACATTTACCAAAATGTTCATTATTGATTACAATAGTTGCTGCATGAGATTTAGATTCTTACAGCTCTGGCCAAACTTTGCATTTTAGCCAATTGTTACTACTGTCTTCGAGAATATTTGGATGACAATAACATCAATTCTATCTAGCATGCGAATTGTTGTTCCTTTAGGACATTGTTCTGGAGTAAATATAGAAAAAATCTAAACGACTCGTTTAGACGTAACATAATTGACACAAATTACGATCCCCAATACATACAAGACAAATACGATTACTTTATACAAGAAATTAACAAAGCAGCAGATAGTAGTATACCCTTGTTTAAGATATGTACCAACCCTTCAAACAAATTTAAACCAAAACTTTAGGGAATTTTAGAAGAAATACCACTCCCAATAATCTCGCTCTATTTGAACGTCAATCTAAAAAGTGCTCAAAAGCCATCGCAAAGGCGCATCCAGTTTTGGGCAAACTTTTGTAGTTCTGTTGACTACGACACATCAGCATCTGACCTATGGAATAGAATGCGATGGTTAAAAGGCTACAGGAAAACGAAAGCTTACATGCCGTCTGAAAAACAGGTTGAAGTTTTATGTTCCCTTACTCCAGCTTCAGTTCTAAATAAAGCACCGGAAGTTATGTCAACAAATCACTTATTAGAAATAGGGTTCACTATGCAGGAATTTGACCGCTGCACTGTATAAAAACAAAAGATACTACTCCCGGGGATGACAATATCGCTTACTCTATTTCTCTAGATTTACAATTTACCATATGAAGCTAAAATATTCATTTTAAAAATATGTAATTTAATTTTTATTTCTGGCTATATTCCAGTTCAATGGCGAGATATCAAAATTATAACTATACAAAAATATAATAATAATAACTGTAATACCGAATTAAAATTACGCCCTTTATCACTTATATCCTGTGTGTGTAAAATATTTCACGCTATGTTGGGTAAACGGCTGGAGTGGTATGTTGAAAAAAATAAAATCGTATCAGAATTTACAGTGGGATTTAGAAAGTCGCAGTCGTGTATCGATAGCTTAACTCGTTTAATATCACAGATACAAATAGGTTACCCTGAGAACATACCCACCCTAGCCGTTTTCCTAGATATAGAAAGTGCTTATAATCATGTTTCGGTCAATGCGTTAGTTAGTATTTTGGACGAAATTAAAGCAGGCGCAAAAATATGTAATTATTTTTGGAATTTCCTGAGTGAGAGACATCTAACTATAAAAAATGGTGATGGTCAGCCGACAACTACGAGATGGACATCGGATGGGCTAGCTCAGGGTGATCCTATCTCACCATTATTATTTAACATAGTAACATATAAGATATAGTAGGTCAATTAAAAATGTAATGATATCGCAATATGCCGATGATTTCGTTATTTTTGGGAGTAATAAAAATCTGAATCAATGCAAATTAACTATAGAGGAAGCATTAAACATTTTAATATTATTATTAGACGAGATAGGCTTTAATATATCTGTAAGTAAATCAAAATATTGTGTGTTTAGTAGAGGACGCAGAAGAATAATTCCCAGTATTACTGTGAATGGTTATAATTTGTCAATGTCCCCATGCATAAAATATTTAGGTATGTGGTTAGACCAATGTCTCACGTGGAATAAACATATAAATGAAATAGTTCAAAATACTTCTAAATTATTAAACTTGTTAAAAGTCTTAGTTGGTCCTACGTGGGGTGTATATCAGACACATGTGAGGAGATTATACATATCCCTAATCCGAAGTCGGATTGATTACGCAAGTTTTCTATATGACAATAGTTCTAAAACACAAATATCCAAACTAGACAAATTACAAAACCAATCTTTGCGAATAATTGGTGGATTTATTAAAAGCACCCCCATTCACGTGATGGAAAGTGAACTCGCTTTGCCACCGCTTTTTTTAAGAAGACAATACCTCGCATATAAATACTGTTTAAAAAGCCAATCACTTGCGGATAATGTAACTATAGAACAGATATATAAATTGAATTGTTTATGCCTTTATCGGTATTGGCAAAACAAAAGAAAACCCTTGCTAGCGACAGTATATAACGAAACCAAGCTCTGTGAAGTCCACTGTACAGCACCTTTACCTAGATTTAAATTAAATATATGGACAACATACATACATACAAGAGATTTTATCAACATAAATTTAGATTGCATGACCAAAAGTAAAACTGAATATGAATGTAATTTTATTAAATGGAAAGTATCTAGTGAGAAAAAGAAAGACAAATCTCTTGGAGCAGCCTTTTATGCCACATCTGCAAAATATAGTGTTTGTTACAATATTAAAACTGATGTATCCATTATGACTGCGGAGCTCATTGCGATTTCAGAAGCCCTATCTTATGTGATTGATAAGAACTGGAACTACACGGATATATTAACGGACAACAAAAGTGCATTACAACACGTGGCTCGATGCGCCTCTGATAGGAGAGGTGTTTCGATAGCCTATGTAATACTTGAAAAATTATTACAATTACAGGAAATGGGTAGGACCCTGAAGTTGCAATGGGTTCCGGCTCATATTGGATTACATGGTAACGAAGAAGCGGACAGAATGGCTAAAGTGGGCTGCTTACAAGGAGTCAAAATTAATGTTTTACCGGATTATTTGGATTTAATTTAAAATACAAAATTATAATAAATGGAAAATACAGTTTAAGGAGAAATCTGAAACGAAAGGAATTTGGTATCGTACTATACAGTCTGAGCCGCTTTATATACCATGGTTTATTGGATGTTACATTAATGGAAACCACTTTAAATGATATTGAGACTTCGTTCTGGACACATTCCATCGAATAAGTTTGCATACTTAATGAAAAAGAAAAACTCTCCGAACTGCAGCTTATGCGGAGTTGAAGAGGATGTACAACACGTGCTGATGGAATGTGTCAAGAACCGAACAGAAAGAAAAGCACTGATGGAAACATTGACTTTGAATCAGATTGCTGTAGGAATTGCGCAGACTATTCTTTCGCTACCAATATCTGAGATATCCAAACAGCTGTGTATTAGCGGTTCAATGTTTCCACAGTGATGTACAATTTGTAAGCTATAAATATAGAGGATACAATGGGGTTGACATGTCTAAATAGATAAAAACCCCTACTCAATAAAAGATTAAAAAAAAAGGACATTGTTATTTTATTGTTAATGTTTTATTATCATTCATACGACCTATCACTTATATTTTGAATGACTGAATACTAATTATTGTTTCTCTAAAATATTCACACTTTTGACACGATATTAATATTATAGTTTATTTTTTTAACATAATATGACATAATATGATACTTTTAATGTAAGTTTTATAATTATTTTTTTTAATGAATTATTTTCCTGTCGCTTTGCATGCCTAATGGTAGAATATGATAAAAGTACAGAAAATTGTATTGGCTTTAAGATCTGCAAATGTATACCCATATTCGCAAATGAATATATAATTAAATAAATAAATAAATAAATATTTTACACACATCCAAGTCTCGTCTTAGTGCACATGTTCAATCACGTTATCGCGATAAGACTGCCTAGACGGTCTGCAAAAAAAACAAACACTTAACATAAACTGGAAAGATACAGCAAAAAGTAAATATAGGTAGGTACCTACTTGATGTAATTGTCTTACTGAAAACTTGCTACAAAAACATCGCCAAAGCATAAAAATATTATTGGCATTCACCCTATCATTATCAGGTTTCGTACTTTATTTCCATCAGTGTCAAATACCTTATTTGGGAAAAGTAGGTAGGTAGGTATTTGGCGATTCGAACGTTATGAATTTTATTTTTTAGGATCATATCAAAATACAGTCGTATTATCAAATATTGTGATGCACAATTTTAAGATATATCGATACGTTATATCTTGAAAGTATTTAAATAAGTATTTTATTATGCTATGTGTGATCTAAGGTAAACTAACAAACAGAAAAAATATTGTAGTTTACCATATTTAATTTTGTGGACTATTTATTGGTTTTGAAACAGGGTAATTGATAAACTTGTACAAATTCTATTTTGCCAGTAGATGTTTCAAGTACCTCGTAGGTTAAATTCAGAATATTGCGATGGAGATTAGTATTTAGACCAATTTTCTTTTAAGGAATAGTTTTTTTTTGAAGTCGGATTTTTTTTGAAAGAATTATCTTTTGAAAAGTAATGTTTTAAGTTTAGTATACCTACATTTAAAAAATACATGTCTTGTTCTCTTATCTCCCTGGAACAATAGTGTACATATTATAATATAAACTTATATATTTGTTGCAGTGATGAGCGGTGCGGGCACAGAGTTACTTGTGTTGGGCTATGAAATAGCGCCAGGATTGCTGTAAGTTTTTTCTTTACAAATAACTATTATCAATTTAAAATTAGAATATAGATAAGTATGATATAGTATGCAAGTTATACTAACTTTTAAACTTTCCCGTTCCATGATATGCTTAAATATGTATTTATACGGGAATTAATGCGATCACGAAATAGGTATTACATACCTCAGAATTGCCTGACGTTTCGACCAGGTTGGACTGGCCGTTGTCACAGGCTGACTGGCTCACTGGTGCAAGCCCTCTGTCGTCGACACCGTCGGCGTCGTGATCGCGTTAATTCCCGTATAAATACATAATTAAGTATACTAACCAACTTATTTAGTAAATCATGGTCGTGAATAATCATTTTTTTCTATCTTAAGAGATTTTAAATGCGATTGTTAAGGACAAGTAAAATTCCAAAAGACTCTATTTTTTTAAGCAGGTGTAACGCCCTTTTTTGTTAATACTCGATCCTCGATAATCGAAAACTGAATCAGAAAATATTTCGTATATAAGACAGAAAAGAGGTTTTGTAAAAAAAATGTACATATCCGCTATCCCCACTTCAAGTTCATTATCTACGAAAAGAGTAACATTTTTGAGAGTTCAACATAAAGTATCTACTGAATAACCAAAAGCGGGTTTTTATTTAAAGTTAGTTAAAATGTATGACTACTGTTTAATTTAATAATTAATCTAGCTTATATTTCGATTACGAATGACAATTTCGACATGAAATGATTATTTATGTAAATGTCGAGTCAGTCGACGAGTGTCGCTCGGCGTTTTTTGTTTTCGAAAAATCTTATCGAATCAAGTCTAATCGATCTGTCGGGAAAACTATCTATATTAAAACGCAAAATAAGATTTTCTAAATACAAAATTTCATTGAAATCGTTACAGCTGTTTCAGAGATATACGAAATATATACGTTTTGTTTGGTTTTGTACTTTTATATGATATATGTACCCAAGTATTGCTCGATTAACGTTATTAGATTCATGTGTTGAAATTTCATTCAGTTTTTTTTTTATTAAGCCATGTACCATTTGTATAGATCGTGTGTGACCATTGTGATTTACACAGCGGCATGCTTTGTGAGTCTCAGGCAGATGCTATGCAAGGCTTTTTTTGGTGTAATTCTAAGGCATAAAATTCACTTCATGCTCAGTTGTCCATTATATACAACAACACAGGCTTAATAAATCTTTAGGGTTCCATAGACAACAAGTGGAAGGAAAGGACAAGGACAAAAAACTTATCTACTCGGAATTTGTGTTGGGTATTTAGGTCACTGGGTTTTGCTCCTTCCATAACATGCAGCGACGAGTTCGTACTCACGTAGCGGAATGCTATACATACTCAATTATTACGAAAACAAAGAGGTATTAGCGTTTAATTAAATTTATTGGATTCTCTGCCAGCCCACTTAACTCATTCTTTTTGTAGCAGAAATGTGTTTACGGCGACATCTTTAGTAGAAACTTGAGCACTGTCTTCTGCCTTGTGTTTACGGAGTTAGGTTAGGATATAATAGGAGTGAACGGGATGGATGAATGCAAAAAGGAGATGGAGAATTTAGAGTTTATTATAGCGAGAAAATTTAAATATTAAACTAACAACATAATTATGCGTACATTGGCGTCAAAAACTAGGAATCTTTATAGTTTAATCAAGTCCGTTCTTCCGTCTGTCCGCGACGTAGCTCCGAGAATCTTAGTACTAAAAAGCTAAATTTGGCATGGGTATACATTTATCAGGACGACAAAGTGGTAATATAATTCCTAAAAAAATGGCAAAAACACACATGGCAAGACACGCACATCGCGAGTTTTTTTAATTTTTAGATAGATTCTATTTTTAAAACTGGAAAAATACCTTATTTGGGGCAGCTTTACATTCTTTATAAATTAAATCTTTTCTATAGTCGTTCATGCCTATGTTTGTGAATGCATTTTCGAAAATTAACCAAAACCATATGTTGATTTTTTTAATATTTTAGTTAATAGTTATTCTAATTACCTACAATTCTAAACTGAGAATAAAATCTATAGTTACTAATTAAAATAAATGTGGAAATATATTGTATCTAAAACCATAGATTACTAAGTAGTTACTATACGTAACAGATGAATCACTTCCTACAAAAATTTCTAAACCTACCGTTTTAATTGCCTACTCTTTCCGGGCCTTAAAATGTGTGTAGGGTTACCTCTTTAATATATTTATTTATCAAATGCAATTGGTATACCTATTAATTAAGTACTTACGCTTATTTTTCATTTCAAATGTTTAAGTAAGTATACAAAAATCCTATATGTGTTATCCTAATTAATATTATAAACGTGAAAGTTTGTGAGGATGTATGGATGTTTGTTACTCTTTCACGCCAAAACTACTGAAACGATTGCGATGAAACTTGGTATGTAGATAGCTGGAGATCTGGATTGATATATAGGCTACGGGATAAAAATCCCGATATCCCCACGGGATTGGGACTTACGCGGGTGAAACCGCGGGGCGCTGCTAGTATTTTTATATAAAGATTAATAAACTTCTTCTAAGTACATCGAGTGACATAGGCCTGCTAAAACGTCGGAATACGGTGCTGAAATTCAAAGTCCAGTTTGTATAAATGAAGCTTTTGGATAGGAGATCCAAAAACAAAATGTTTTACAGAAGTAATACCATGTGATTCACTAGGTATACCGGGCGAGTGATATCAAAGCAGTTGTCTGAGGGCTAGTTTAATGAGTTTTTGTAAAATCTGCTAAGGACGTTTTAATAAAACATGCCTGTTTGTGCTATGCATTGTTGTATCAGTAATTACGAACATTACGTAATTCAAAATAACAGTGTATTGCATACCTCAGAACTGGCCTTCAAGAAACAAACTTCAGCATTCGTTATGCACCAGTCTCACGAAAAATCTAATTGTCTTTTGTTTTTTATTAATGCACAAGTTTAAAAGGTCTTGGGTTATACCTGGAAATAATTTTGGAATGTTTAAAAAGAAAAAGATACATCGAAGTCCAAAGAATCGAAGTTTTATCATCGATATTCATACGAAGCATAACTGCATACTTAATGTAGACTTACAACTACGAGTCATATTGTAAAACAATTATTGCTTGATAATTATTAATTATTATTTATTGATCCCAGCTTTATCGTCAGTGCACAACACTGCTCCTATACGTTATACAGAGTGTTACATAAAGGTCTGGTCATATTTTAGGGTCGTATAGTAGAACCGTGAACGTAAAGTAACGTAAAGTGTTAATAATTTTAGGAAAATTCAGGATTTTTAAATAAAATAGTTACATTATCTACTATACCGTTTTGTTTTTGTGATGTATCATGGCAAGCAATGTGATGAATAATAATGAGGATAGAAGATTAAAGTGCATTGAAATGTTTTTATGACAACTTATAACAGCAACTTAGGGGGCGTTCATTAATTACGTAAGGCATTTAGGGGGGTTAGGGGGTCGAGCCAAATCTCACCCAATCTTACGTAGGGGAGAGGGGGGCCTCGGCCGATATCACGTAATTTTTTTTTCTGGAAACAGTGTAAAATTGCGAGAAAACTGTTAAATTAAATAAGAAATATTTTTCCACTAAAATATAATCTCTTAAAATGAATGATACTATTCAGTGAAATTCACGGATTGAATCAGGGAAATCCACTCATTCAACCAGTTAAATCTCAGCTTGAGATTAGGGGGGGGGGTGAGGAGGCGAGCCTTGTCTTACGACATCTCACCAGGCGAAGAGGGGGGGTCGAAAAATCACCAAAATCACCTCAATTAATGGATGTATAAGTTCCTTGTTTATAATTTTTTTTTATTAAACCTTGATATCATGGATACCTTTTGTGAATCATATGGCCAAACGTAGATGACGTATAATCAAACGTTGACGTTTAAACGAAGCGGTCAGTTTTAGCTGGCTATATCATGAAATACAAGCGTTTGAAATTGATCACCAAATAATACAAAAGCAGTCAATGGGACAATAAACTGTTACAGTACAAATACAAAACTGTCTTACAGACAACCTTAATAAATTCTAAGATCTGGCCACGACATAATATACTATTTTCTGCAGCTGCCTCCCCCAGCTGTAGTATGATTACATGTCTACTGAAGCTTAAGCGTTACTAATGACTTTACAAGACACTACAAGTAGTAGAAGTGTATGTAACACTTCCAGCTTAAGAATTATTTGTTTGACTTGTCCCTTCTGGATACCAAAACAAGCGGGAGAGATCCAGCTTGAGGAATCCCCCCTGGACCACATGCTGGATACGTCCATGACTATTTAGCTGCATAATATCAGTATAGAGATATTATAAATTATCTGTATTCAGGTAATGATGATACTAATCCTATAATCTTGTTTATCCAGTGCAGGTGCAGCTTTCGTCTTAATCCTGGAAACGATGTGGGTGGTAGCTCTGTTCGTGGACCTACTGTGTCGTCGTGGGGAGTACACAGTATCACTCCGCTGTTGGGACTACATGCGATGGTCGTGTGGCAGGGCGCGCGCACCTTTCTACGCCTGTGTAGCGACTGCTCTGCTCTTCGCCAATCTTACTTTGCTGGCCACAATTTCAGGTATGGCTTTAATCCGTGCTTGAAGCTGTGTCATTATAGTGTAGGTTCTGAAGTATGCTGTCGAATGCTGCTATGCTGAAGAATAAGTACTTATTTTCAGTTGTGAGATAATATTACTTCTATGAGTGTTATGAAGTGACCAAACTGGGCCTTAATTATTTTTGTACCTTCATCGTATGCCCCCTAAAATAGATGGTAGTAGATCTTTAAAGTTATGAAAACCTTCATTATGGAACATATGCATTCCTTATCATCCTTGAACAATATTGTGTCAGAGGGTCTATTGTTTATGTATAAGGACGAATTGAATCTAAAATATCATTATACTTAATTTCATTTAATAGAAACTTAATTGTTTCTAAACCCCCGGAGTTCACCCGTGAGCCTGATCGGTGCAATTTGATCGAAACGTCGGGTAACCAAAAAAGGTATTGTACCTTATAAATAAAAATATTGTTTTTTACTGATAACGGAATTTTATGTACCTACCTTTATGTGTATAAAGGAGTTATTATTATAGACAACCAACATCTAGGAATAGATTTGTCAGAAACTGTGGCAAAATGTGAAATGAACCAAAAGGGAATGATGTGCAGAACAGTTATCAGTGCCTCAGGCATATAGCTGGCAGGCAGGATAACTTTTCTGCACCTAAGAGACGAGAATGCGAGTTTTTACTGAATAAAAACGTAATTGCATTCAGTTTCAAAAACTCAATCCCCTATTCTTCTCAAATATGTATCAATATAGGTCCTTATAAGCATTTTTTTAATAGGTGGTATGCTACTAGTCTTGGCAGCACTTCGAGCAGCGGTACCATTTTCGCCGTACGCAACACATGGTCCCCATTCTCCAAGGGCAGGAAGTTCCCTGCTTAGCCAGCACGACTCTCCTTTACCAGACGTGTTCTATAATGCGGGACACACTGAAGATGACCGGTATGATTTTTTTTATTATACCCACTAAAATACAAGCAGTGAATTTCATTAATTTTTTTTTTCGATTATCTTCCCATAACACATTTGTCCCGGAGTATTCAGAAGCCGCTGATTATTCGGAATCACAGTTAAAGTTACATAATTGTATCCATCTAGGTCAGGGGTCGGCAACTTGCGGCTCGCGAGCCACATGCGGCTCTTTCGATTTAAAGTTGTGGCTCTCTAGTTCCATTTGTAAAAAAATATTATTTACTATCAAAATTATTAAAACCGTGCAATATATCATAATTGAGTACTATGATATAGTATGACTGACATTTTTAATTACATTTTGATTCACATGTTTATCTAAAAAAAAGGTCATACAATTCCTTTTACGGCGAACAACATTTTAATTACAATTTTTATCCAAAATATTTTTTATGAGGACTAAAAATTAAAAATTGTGAAATTTTGTAAATTAACTTTTGGCTCTTCCGTCTCAAAAGGTTGCCGGCCCCTGATCTAGGTCATAGGTCAACAAGTATAAATACCACTAAACTAACTAACACTAAAACACAAAACTAGAGTAGAAAAGTCATAGGCACTATTTCAATCGATCTCAATCCGCGCAATTTAATATAAATTTTGCAAAACTGCTTTAATAAAACAAAGAAAGAATAGTTGATTCTATTTCTTGTTTTGCTGTTAGCTTAGTTAACTTATATGTATTTATAAAATAAATTATTTATTAAAACACTGGTGTATTATCCGAACAATCAGCTGGTCATTATTATTTTTATGAGTACTGAGCTGAGTTTTGTCGACTTAGTTTGACTTATTTAATTGAAGACGACTCAGTTCTTAGGTACAGGAGTACTAAGAGTAATAATCTAGGAAGATTATTGACACTTTCAAACAAATAATATCATGTTTAACTGAACTAGGAGGTGACATTCCAAATTAAAACTAACCAAATCCCATTAAATTGTTATTGTTATCTTAAAACGAGATTTTTTGCCTGAATCTTGCATACAAAATCCATTTTGAAGTAAAATTAATTGCGGTAACCACAGTGAGAATATGATTAAAATCTTAAATATACGTTTTACAAACGACAACCACTAGCCAATACCTAGACCATTGTTGAAGGTTGACCTTATCACTATTAGTTTACAGCATAATCTTTTATCTACATGTCAGAGTGTGTAATAAAACTGTATTTTGAGTTGAGTGGCAAGGTAGTGTTGTTAACGTCTTGGTTATGCAAAAGAAACAGCACATTTACATTTTATATGTACATATTTAATTGAATTCTTGCTTACGTCTACTACTTTGGTTTATAATTATGTATTTATACGGGAATTAACGCGATCACGAAAAGGTATTACATACCTCTGAATTGCCTGACGTTTCGACCAGGTTGCACTGGCCGTGGTCAGAGGCTGACTGGCTCAGCGGTGCACGGCCTCCGTTAATTTCCGTATAAATACATAATTATATCATGGAAAGCGAAAGTTTAAAAGTTAGTAGGTACTTTGGTTTATTTGAGAATATTTAATTTTTTTATAATACAAAATGAACAAATCACTCGTACCGAAAGTTTCTGCTCCAAATATAATATTTTACGTCGGCCTTTACTGAACTGTTATGTCGAAATATGTATCAATTGTCAATGTTTGTTGTGACATAAATGTTATTTATTTACAGGTCTGAAGAGATGACAGTTCTGGATGCTAAAACAACTGAGAGATCTCGCTCCGTCACTCCAAAGCCACCTCTTCTTGAACTTTGATTTGGAAAAGATATTTAACAAATGAGCTAGGCTACTTGTTATTATAAAGTTGTGTACATATAGTAAAACGATGTATGAACAACTTTAGTATGTGGTTATGTGTTAATATCATAATTTGAAATATTCATGTAAGTATAACTATGTAGACAAACGAGTAGATTGCGTTTTAGATATTATGTCAAATGATTTGATGACATTTAGCTCATAAATTATGTAACACTGACGTCTATATTGAAAAAGGCACTATTAGGTATATTCTACATTATATACTGTAAAATCTTATTCCCCGTACAGAGGCATAAGATATTGAACTAATAAAACAACCAGAGACAAAAGAGGACACCAGCTTAAATTAGAAACAAACAGCTTGTAAAAATGATTCCTGATAAATATCGTTGATCATACCCAAAATTATGTATTGTGTTTCCTTTGCTGCCTAGTGCGAATAGCATCCAAAAACCACACCAAGCCAAGATGGATGATGCTGATGAAGATAACTTGATTCAAAGCAGTTGATTACGTAAAGCATTAAATATTTTATTTGCTTTGTGCGGTACACGCACTTTAAAAGTTAAGAAGCTACCTATTGAAAGTCTTGTCATTATTAATAAGTGAGAAACTCCTTGTCAACGAAAATATGTGATTAATTTAATTAAGTACCTAATATGGAAGTAATTGCGCAATGCCTTTAGTAAGTCACTTTAAAAACATAATCTTTAAAACATAGTCATAAAATAACTGATCATTTATACCTTAACACTCATTGTTTGCATGATACTTTCAGAATTATAAATGGTTGCGCAATTACTTGAAAAATTCAAGTAGGTACGTAATAGCGCGAGCATTTCTTAATTTCTTATTGCGTGCAAGTTACATGTTCGCAGGCAGTAACGAACCTATTTGTTTTACATAAATGAAAATGTTAAAATTGTTCATACATCGTATTTAAAAGTACATGAAATACTTGTAAGTACATCTAACTTATTACTTTTATAATTTTTATACATACGAAGAAACTGTGATAGTTTAGATTGTAGTTATGTGCGACAAAGTTCAGTGGACATCAATAAATTATAATATAATTAAATTATAAGAATAATAGTGTGTTTTTTGTTACAATACATGTACAATCTACTACAAAGATGTAGTGGCCTCTTGTTGCTTTTGACTCAGAACAGCATAATAAGAATATGCTGCTTTCATGATCTGAAAAAAAAACACGATATAAGACATATCTGATTAAATAAATAATCTCTATCCTTGATAGAGCACTTAATGAATATTTGACAAATTAGCTCCTCTAAAACTGGGAACCGTCGGTCCATGGGCGTACTCAGCTTTTGCCCCATGGGGAGGGGGGAAAGGGCAAATTAAGAATTCGACTTAAAGGTTACTTTAACAAACTTACTAGTTTATTTATTTATTCAAACTCATTTATATGTAAGCGTACAAAGCCAGTGGGGAGGTTCAGAGTACTGAACACTACAGAGGTTCTGGGTACGCCCATGCGTCGGTCCTTTTCCTTTGAAATACTCGGCTGAAAGTGCCAGTTGTGAGGCGGTGCGGTGTAAGATAAGACGTAGGAAGGCGGAAGGTAAAGGCTCACACTACATTCACTTACTAGCCTCGTAGTGAAATGGATTGATGCAGTTATTGGCTGTACTATTAGCACGAGTATTCTAAGTATCTAAATGAAAAAACGACCACATAAAACTATCCTGACCCATTTCTTCAGAACTAGTTTTTCAAGCCCGCAAGTGTTTTTTTTATAGGAGGCAAACGAGCAGACAGGTCACCAAAATGGTAAGTGACTGCCGCCGCCCATGGGCACTTGCAACTCAAGAGTCACAAGTGCGTCACCGGCCTTTAAGGTCGGAGTAGGGGAAGGATGGGTTTGGGGAAAGGGGAGAAGAGGATTAGGGCCTCCGGTAACCTCACTCACTCGGTGAAACATAACGAAGCATTGTTTCACTGCCAGTTTTCTGTAAGGCCGTGGTACTCAGAAACTTATTGGACAAAATCTTTCAGCACTATAAGCTAAAGTGATACCTCCTGGCTGGTTTGTTAGTTTTAGTTTAGTTATTGTTTAGCATTAAAGAGTATATATTGAATGGACTTACAGCAAGAAAGCAGGCATTGTCCATTTGCGTGAAACCAGCAGCGGTGAGTCGTAGTGGACGTTGCGCGCGCATCATTGGTATCAGTAGTTGGCGACGGAGGCGTACAGACATGCGCTCCCACTTACATTGCATCACCGCGTCTGATATGCGTTCTGCCTAAATACGCAAAGATCTTAACCTTTTATCAAATTAATACCTTTTAAGCGTATTAGGTAAATTAAAACGGGGACATTTCTGGGTAATACTGCTATCTTCTGTATTATGAAGGTAGAGTCTTATTATTTGTGTGTTAAAAGGCGCTAATTTCTTGAACTACCAGTCAGATATGATTTTTTTTGTATTTTTTTTATTTTACTTTATTTTTTTTGTGATGGTCACACGTTACTATATACTAATACTAATATATATACTATTCTTGTTAACCCCTCCAGCTAAGCTAAATGCTTGTGTTAGGAGTGGGATCATGTCGGTAGGCACTGGGTGGGGTTCGAACTCGCAAACCCTTGATCGCAAGTCCGACGCCTTAGTGTGCGTCCTGAGTGAACGGCGTATCGCGCATGCGGATTGTGAGGCGTAGGAATAAGTGGACGGCTGTCCTTAGTGCACACGCGGAAAGCGCCTGCGTTTATTATAATATTTTGCTTATTAATGTTGTTATCAAAAATTAAACGTTTACAGTAGGGATGTTGCGAATATTTGCACCCGCATCCGCAATTGCGGAGCATCCGCATCGATTTGAACATCTGCATCTGCATCCGCATCCGCATCAATCGATGCGGATATTCATGTGGATGCAGATGTACCACAAGTCGCGACAAGAAACAAAATAGGCGGAGCCGGCGACGTCCGCGAGCCCCATGCACCTGTGTGTTGACCAATAGTAACGAAGGATTCGTTCGGTGATAAGATTCGACGCGTTTGTTATTGTGTTTGTATCATTTGTTTCTCGTAAATCAGTCATAACGTGTTTAGCTAGTTGCGCTTATCATATTTGTTGTCGTTTCGAGTGTTTTGTGAAATTGTGAATAAGTATACACTGATCATTTGAAAGCGAATCGAAAAACATTGTAATGTCACCACCAACGTAAAAGTGACTTTTGGAATTATTTTGAACCAAAGATTTAGGGCCCAGGTTTCTGTGGGATCGTTAGCGTGAGTGGAGTGGCGGGCAGATGCTAGTTTTTATAAAATATCCTAAGATCCGCATCCGCGGATGTTAGCATTTAAATATCCGCATCCGCGGATGTGAAGAAATATGCATCCGCAACATCCCTGGTTTACAGTATCTAGAAAGAAGAAGTTTTTTACTGATGATATAATATTTAGTGTCAAAAAGAGACGGTGAGTACGCTAGACTGTAATAATACGCTTTTCCATCACCGACGTGATAAAATCTTCCACGAGAAACTCTTCATTTAAATTACAATGACAATATTCTGTACTATCCGCCAGTTAAAATCAAAAGACGCGTATTGATGAGCGGATCCGTCAACATAATGCACCAGTATTTGTTTCATGCGCGGCGGAATCCGCGTGCACGGTGCGCCGTCACTCAGGACGTTAGCCATTACGCTTCCGCTTTTTGGATAGAGCATACATTGAGGAAGGTTGTAGGTTATGTAATATCACGCTACGACCTTTAGGAAAGGAGCAGTGACCATGAACGCATTTGAAACTAGGGGAAATAGCTAGTGCTTTATAAAGTAGATGATTAGGAAATAGTGTCTAGCTCTTGTTTCCGAATTAAGTGTAGGTCTGGTAAGATAAGGTTTCATAGTTCGCAAAGTAAATTATTTGGCAAAAGTATAGTTTTTATTTTAACTATGTGTGTAAAAAAAATCAAATATGAATACCAAACCAACACACTGCTAATTCATTCAACAGATAAAACAAGAATAAATTCGGTACCTATATGAAAAAGGTGGACAAGTACCATCACCAACCATCATATTTTTTCCTTCGTTGTAAATCCTTTGTCAATCTCGGCTTGAGGAGTTTAAGGACCTCTCGTCTGAAATATTAAAATCCACCGAGCCGCTCGGGGGCTCTCCGAGAGCGTCAGGAATTTGGGATAAACAAACGTACATATTTTATATTGAAGCGCGTTAAAACATAACTTTCCCTCAACTGAACCGTAATTCTTCAAAACACTGGCAGGTATGAATTTTCTATGAAGAGTTTTCTTCTTTCAATGATGAGACAGAAAATTTACTTACTCGCAGAGTGAGTTCGTTTCCGGTAAAACATTGAATGCCGAGTTGAATTACCATAGCGGCGAAGAATGCTAATGACGTCACAAGTCTCATCGATATCAAACTTGATGCATCGTGCTGTAAGAAATTTCCGAGTGAGATATAAACTCTAAGTACACGGCATGAAGGAGTTATTATTTACAGAGTCAAAACAAGAGGCCATAGCACGCTTCCAAAGTAAAAACATCAAACTGTCATTTGCAATTTCTACCACTCATGTTTCAAGTAAGTTTCAGATTACTTCAATCCTTACTTATGTTCTTAGAACTTTCTTTTATAAACACTGAAGTTTATGAAACTATTAAAAGAAATGAGGAAATCAATTATACAGAGAGAAGTACTACTCTCTTATTTTATGCAAATGTATGGCAATGCATGCAAAATATAAAGGCGTAGGCATCTATGAATCTTACCGAAATTTGAACCATTACTACGCAAATAGCTGTCATACTAGAGACGAGTTGAGTCATGAAGCCATAAGAATAAATTCTTGAAAACTTCTCCACGCAACTGAAATGAAACTTAGAAAAATGTAATAAGAGTAGTGCGTCGTATGAAGTGTAGTGTAATATTCTCTCAAAAAGGTGAATATAAAGCAAAGATTATGTTGATTTAACCGTGGAAAAAGGCAAACCAACTGACAATATTGGGGCTGTAATCCTAAGATATTGCAGTATGTCATATCCACGAGAACTCGGTCCCCTTATTGCTTTCGTATCGACTGTGAATTGACATTTTTTTTACGCAGCTTGATACCTATCATTTTAGACCTGTCCCCTATTGACCCCGCAAATATCTATATTTGTTGGAGCAGGCACGTTTCCAATAACTGCGGGGACGATAGCGGTCACGATGTTCACGGTATGTGAAAATAGGCGTTGACTGTATGAAAACATTTCAATGTTCCGCGCTATTAAGTCTTTGGTTTGAGCTCATAGCTAACTGTTTATGTTGGCTTGTTTAGTACAGAGCGGAGTAAAGTTTGGCTGGGGACCGAGCGTCGTTCGGCCAAACCTTCCAGTTAATTCGTATTGCACTTTATGGCAGTTTATAGGAAACAGCCGGTCCAAGTCGTTTGGCTGCCAAAAACTTTGCTGAACTTAACATAGCCATTGGAACATTGGATTATATAGATCCATTAGGATCTATATAATCCAAACGTCTAAGAAACTTCTCTGTTGTAACAACATAAGCTCACTAGGAAATTGAATGTCATTTACCACCTTGTATTAAAGCTTATCAAACAGATTGAATAATTAGCAGGGAATATTATAATGAACTTGCTAAACTAATATGTACTCTGTCAATTCTGTGCAGAAGATTTAAAAGGGATAAATCAACTAACATACAAACAAAATTTAAGAAACAACGAACAATAAATTACGACCTTATAATATATGAAAAAGGTATTTACATAAATAACAGACGAATTTTTGGACGGACATGCGTCCAAAAACATGATTGCTATTCTGTATGTAAGTACAAAGAATAAAGTATCTATTAAAATTAACGACTGTATTCACATGGAATATTAAGTAAAACTTTGTAGGTAAAAATTGTGTAAATGACAATGGAACACTTACTTAAATTACTGCAAGGGCACGATTTTAGCATGCAGTTACAAAAATAATTTAAAAAAAATAACTATCCGTTTACAAGTCATGCATAAACCTTTGAATTTCCAGGTATTTTTACCTCCGTTACTCATAAAAGCACCTGGAATGTAAAGTTAAAGATTTTAAATCGTACGCATTTTTTTCTTTTGGAATTATTAACTCAGTTGTTGAGAAAATCCATATAGTTCGAAGTTAGTTTTTATGAGTTACTAATAACGGAATGAAAGATATACACGATTTAAAATGTTTAACTTTACACGTTCCACCTGCTTTTATAAGAAACGGAGGTAAAATACCTGGAAATTCAAACGGTCATAAGTTGTAAACGACTAGTTTTTTTTCAAAAATTATTTTCGTAACTGCATGCCAGAGTCATAGCCTTTAAATGATTAAGGTAAGTATTCCATTGTCATACACATTCTGTATATTTAACAAAACCGGTTTTGTATTTCAGTACCTGAAAAACACTGTGTAAACTTTCATCATGAGCACTTTCACCAAGATGCAGACCAAGACCAAATGTATTAAACGGATTATCATTTGTACTAATAAAGTTCATAAAGTTAATAAAGTTAAAGTTCTAATGAGGTATTTAGCCGAATAAGTAGATCTTGACATATGGGGAGGTTTTCTCGAGGGACTACAATATGGGGTACTTCAAGAAAGGAGTGTACCGGTTTTTAAAGGGTCGGTACGGTAACCGCTTAACACCAGGCGGGCCGTACTACAGAACTGAGAATAAGTCTCAGTTCTGCGGGCCGTGCGCTTGTTAGCCACCGATGTGGTTTAAAAAAAATCATGACTATAAGCCATATATGTGCATGGTAAACTACAAAACGATAAAAGCAAGGATATTATAACAATTTTATTTATGTAAAATGCTTAGTAATAATATTTCATTGAGACGAGGACGAAAGGGCCACATACCGTCCTATGAGTTATCAAGGATTATGTAATTATATTATTTGTATAAGACTGTGGAAATTTTATGATATTGCATTGCGTTGTATAGGTTAAGCTTCTTGAAAATCTTGATATTATTAAGTTTATCTTTGAACCTATTGCACATTGATTTAAAATCTGATGATTTTTGTTTTACTGTGATACCTTTGATCCCAGTTTTATATCGTCGAGATGTCTGATGTCATTATAGGGCAAGAGCTCATGACGAATTTTGAGAAGGTATTTTCGGGTGTTAGATATTTTGAACTGTAAAACTTTAATACGATTCCAACCAGTACCAACATAAGAAGTGAAATATCGGGCTGACCAAATCGGCACTCAATGGTACTACATGGTGCAAATACTGCAAAATATTTCAGCCAAAAAAGGTATTTTAGGTCGAATGAGACTTAGTTTTATGAATTTTATTTAGAGCTCAATAGTCTAGTGAGTGTGAGGGAGTCGAGTGAGTGTTACCGCCTTGCCATGTATTTAAATTATGTTAACGTTATTTATATCAACCCTGACATAACATCCTCACTTATATTATAAAGTACCTTTCGCCAGCGGCTTCGATTGCGTAAAAGTTATTTTTCTAAAATTCGGAAACAGTCATTTTTTTTAAATGAAAGATATCCTATGTACTTTTTTAGGACCCCTGACCGCATTAAAAAAACATTTTTTTTTACTGTAGATTGTACGTGTAAAAAACAGCAAATTTTAAAATTCTTAGAATATGTAGTTGTGGACGTAGCAAGCAGTAGACTTTTTATCTTCAACGGACGATTCCTTATTTTTAAAAATAAAGATTTATGTTAAATGGAACGTCAGTTAATGAGTTCATTAAAAACGATTACATTTAAGATTTTTTCAAACTCACTTGATCAGAAGCTGGTGTTGGCGAAAGCAATTTATTAAAGTTGTTTGCAATTCATTCTCAATCTCAGTCCTCGTGAGAAAGGATTCTACGATTCGTGCATTATTTTCTTCTGAACTTAGCGTAAGCGATTCTCCAGCTTGAAGATCTTCATTATCATATTGTAATCCTTCACGAAGTTTTAACATTGTACGATCGTAAGCCGTTATAATAGCCTCATGTAATATTGCAAACTGTGAACTCATATGTAAAATGACAGTTGCAATAAATGTATCTATCGTCAGAAGTATGTGGCCGGTCCACAGCAAACCTGTTGTTTCTAGAATGAAAGTAAGTGTGTAGGAACTATCTTTTTGATAATTCCATGGTATGTAAATCGGCTGCGGAAGTGTGCGAACTGGACGATTTGTAGTATCGTTTAAATCAGCTACTGTGGCTTTCCATCGAAGGTCTTGAATCGTCCCGTAGAAACTTCCATTAGCGATTGTCAACCAACCAAAAAATACAAATGCACCAGTAAGCATTTTACACAATCTAACAGTAGCTCTATTTGTTTTGTCATTCTGATAATAGTCGTAAAGGTCGATTTCTAAAGTTCGCGCAATATCTTGTAGATCCTTATTTTTAAAGAAAAAAATGAACACCTTTATAAGAGTTAGATTGTGAGTGATGACAAAAGAAAGAGATAACATGAGTCGATCCAAATCTTTTTCACCGACAAAAGGGTCTATCGTTTCCATGCTGACAAATCCTGCTTCCCATATAAGTTCAGTTACTATAGAGTAGTAAATGTACAATCCGGGAAAATTTTCGGTATTTCCCTCTTCTGGGTGATGCCACCAGCCGAGGCCTAGAAATCTTAATAAGATGAAATGCACGCTAAAGTAACGCGTAGGACGTGGCTGAGGCATTGTCGCGTCTATTTGATTATTTACACAGTTGAAAATGTTGCTATGAAGCTATAAACGCTCTGTTTTATATGATACAAGCTATTAATATTATATTCCAAGAACCTTAAAATACAGGATGTTAAAATAGATTTCTTTTGTAAATGAGGTTAAGGTATTAAAAGCATATGAATTAAGTATGCAATGTGAAGGTATGTCTGTGTATTGACTGAAAATATTTGTGTAAAGATGAATGATAAGACTGATCGACACGCAATATTTAGGACTCCGCACATAAATGAACGCCAGTAAAAACAGTACAAAAGCAAGTAGCGAAGAAATATACAAGTATTACTTAAGCGAACTTAAAAAATTAAACTAAAGTAGACATAAGATCTTCGCTGCACTTTGTGAGATTGTTATTTCGTCTCTAAGTTGAGCTTAGCTTGAGGACGTCGGAATGAAAAGACTCGAGAACATTACAAGTATATGAGACTTGTTATTTTGGGTTGTATAAAGTCATACGGAACCGTCGTGTCGCCATCGCTGCGTTGACAGGAAAGTTTTATGCTTGGTAGAATTTCTTTTTGCTATCGAACAACGATTGTGGCCCGGCATAAACAAATAAATACATCGAACAAACAATTATTAATCGTACATAGCAATTACAAAAATGATATTTTTCTTCTTCAACATTTTCATTCTTTTAGAATCGTATTTGAACTTTTTCGTTGTGTTGCAGTTTATACATATTTATAAAATATATTTGATGTCAATAAAATAAATATTAGTGATTTAAAAAAAAACAGTTACATTTTAAATAAGAAATAAAAAAACTTTTTTCACACCATAACTTGTATCTTTTGATTCTGTTTATGTCAGGGAAGCACCACGCCACGCTATCCTAAGATTGAAAATCTGCCATAACGGAATAAATTTATTATATTGTAACCACACTCAAATAACTTTATAATCGTATAGAGAAAATACAGGTACGTCAATTTACACGTTAGCTTAAGTCTTTTCTTTCTTGTTATTGTGTTAAATTTTTTTTGCATCATTGTATTTCGGTTATGGTGAGAAAATAAACGATTATTATTATTATTATTACAATTTAAGGAAATAAATTCGCAAAGGCTATTGTTTTGCGGAGAATCTTAACACCGCAGTTCAAACAATTTCTGCAAAGCCATCTATAGAGCACACATACACAACACTTTGTAGGTTATGTGCACTTATACAAAGTATTAAATTTAATACTTTTCCTACAATTTTTTTGAAAATATTTTTAGTGTACCTACAGAAACGCAATCTCTACAGATTTATTGTTATTATTAAACATAATTATGTATATGTATATTTACTTAAAGGTATAATGTATTATGTTTATAATGTAATACAATATCTTTCACAAAAAACAAAAAGGTATACAACTTCACTTATTTTTTAAATGACGATGATATCGCATATGTCCATTTTTTATTGTACAAATATACCTAATTAATTAACGTGTTTATTATGAATTATTTGATTCCATTCTTTATTTTTTTATATCGCGTAGCATGCACCATTTTTCTATAACATTGTCAACATTGTGTATAGTGGATAATGCTGTTGGTAGTATAATTAGCACATTTGTACTAAATTATAATGTAAATAATTTAATATTGTACTATTGTTTGTTATCCCAAATAAATAAATATTACGTACGGATGGCGAAATAGTTTAAGTGGTCGCCTCGCCACTACGCAGCACCGAATGTTGTGGGTTCAAATCCCAAAAAAAAAAATAATTACAAAAAACAAAATGTGTGATCCACAAATTGTTGTCCCGACTCTGGGTGTTGCTTGTGTCAGTTGTTTAAATGTTTGTGAAGTCCCCGTGACACAGGAATATTCTACACTCACTAACACACGCTATTACACGCTCTAACAGTTCTATGCTAATAGTAAATAACAAAATAGTAAATTACCATTTAACGTTATAGTATTGTATAGTACTTGAGACCAACAGATGTCGTTGCGTGTTGTATACGTTGTTCTTGAACATTTTGAATTATTTTTTCTATGGATAGAGAGAACCGATTGTGATAAATCAAATACGAAATATTACACCGAATTATGTGGTTATTTTGTAGTTTTTACGTGAAGCAACCAAACAGACAAACTCCATGTCTACAGATTTATCATACATATAGAAGAAAGAAGATTACGTGACAATCTTCAAAGTACTTCCTTTCCAACAAAAAAGAATGATTGCAATCGGAAAGGAAACCGTCCTGAATTTCGGGATAAAAAGTATCCTACCTCCTACCTCGTAGTATGAACTCAAATCATGCCGAGTTTCATTTGAATCCGTTTAGTAGTTTCAGAGTGATTCGCGGCCATGGTACAGACAGACAGACAAAAATGAAAACAATTATAGTTTTGCTTTAGTATCGATTATAGTGCCCCCAAAATAAAATTTCCAAATATCTTCAATGTACAGAATTGGACCTGTGTAACAGGTCCAATTCTGTACATTGGAGCTGTACATGGAGCCAGGAGGTGGATAATGGATTTTTTTTTTCCTTTTAAATTGGTTCGCTATTAAACGTGTTTTTTTTTAGTTTTTCTAAACTGCAATTTATTTTTAAGCCCAATCAAAAAGATAAAAAATCACTGAGGGCTCCGAAAATTGTTCAGTAAACGTCAGTGTTCGTAATTTAAATTTACGTAACTTGGTTGGTCAAAATGAACTGGTGCGTGTAATTACTTATTTAGGGTCTGTTATAAATTTCTCCTAAAAATAATAAGCAGTGTTTTTTCATTGTGTGAGTTTAGATTCGTTATCTGTTATACGTTAGTAAAATACTTTACTTTAACGTCGAGAATTTCACTTGACGGTAAAGTAAATTCCCTTAAATTCGGTATATTTTTCGTAAAACAGAAAGGAAGGTAATATCGTTGCGTAAATATGGTAATGTACATTGCTTTTCCTCACGAGACGCCGAGGGCGGCATAAGAGGCTCAGAGGCACTTAGACATTAAAATTTCATGTCGCTGCTAATTTTTAGCTTTAAAACCTTTTTAAACAATTATTATGTTGTAGTTTTTTTCTAGATATTTTATCATATACTTAAGTCATTCTGATAAACTAGCAATAGAGCAAGGAAATGTTAAATGTCAGCTTAGTGCTAAATAACTGAAGGAATGGTCAGGTACTCGTCTTTTTTTAAATATTATTAATTTCACACGAGAACTTAATTTATTATTATCATCATCATCATCATCGTCATCATCATCATTTCAGCCATAAATGCCTATGTCCAGCAGTGGACATAGGCACTTATTATTAAGTTTTTATTAACACTAGAGATCGCCTGTTGGTCGATATTCGACCATCTTACTATATTATTATAAAGGCGAAAGTTTATATGCATGAATGTTTGTTACTCAATCACGCCAGAATAGCTGAACGGGTCTAGATAAATGCACAAAGATAGATAGATACTCTGGAGTAGTAACATAGGCTACTTTTTATCCCGGAAAAATATATGGTTCCCGTTGGATATTTTCACGTGAACGAAGTCGCGGACAATAACTAGTAAATTACATATTTTTTACATATTCGTTTCCAATATATGTTGAGCTATCATGTTAATGTTACCGTACCATGATAGGTCAACATATGCAGTGTGTAAGTATCACCGTCGCGAAAAACTTACAAAAACATCTCTCTTTGGATACTTATCACAATGTAAAAGTCAGTTCATCATAAAAATGCGAGATTAAGAATTTACAGTCAATAGTTTGATTTTGAACTACGCAATGTAACGCAACACGCGTACTGTGCGGTACGGTGAATTACCTTCAGTGCACGGCGACGTCGAAGCAGCTGATTGCAAAAATGTTTTACATTGCAGTTTTTGGCCGTACAGAGAATTTACTCATGCTGCCGTCCTTTAACTAAAAAGCCGTTAACCCTCAAACGGCAAAATTTTACTTTTTGATTGATTGATGAAACGACAAAATTCAAAATTCTCTATCTTTGTGTATAATTACTATGAATACTATATTGCCAACAATCATTAATCTAAGTTTCATAGTTTTGCAGAAACAATGATTCCTGCTTCTGTTGCTATTTTCTCGAAAACAACTTGTTGGGCTTAACGGTTTCTAGTTAAAGGACGGCAGCTTGTGATATCTCTTACAAGCAAAAAAAAAAAAAATTCTGTTAGAAATTTCCAATGACTTTCCACTCAGAATGATGGTCTGAGTACACTATTTCAGGATTCGGTACGGTGTCACTTACACCCTGTATATAGTTTATTGGTAATTTTATAAAAGAAGTAAATCGACATCAGGCTGTATCTATATATCGCGCTTCACATTCTCCGCATGGACATACAAATTAATGGCGACGACGATTGATTAATTTTACTATCTAATTAAGGAAATATAATTGTTGGTTTTCATTGTAAGCCAATGACAGGCTACGATTAAAAGGCATACATTAAACTGAATAACAAATGTTTGGCGACTATAATCCGAATTATGAATTATTAACAGAGGCGGCTCTTCATATTTTTTATGGATGTTAACTAAAAAAACAACGGAAAAAGTGTTGCTTGCTTACGATTTATTTGCACAGAAAATCCATTCATAATTCCTTAATGCTGTTTTATAGCTACATCGATCTCTGACGAAAAGTCAACCAAACCTCTTTTTAGATTCCGAGATCCCGTGGATTCATCATGACCCCGTAAGGCAACTTGTAATGCACCACAAACAAATACTACGCAATCTATTAAACGCCATCAAACATGTCGGTTTTCAACAACGCGTTCATTGAATTCTCTAATAGATTTTCGATGGCAGAATCGGGCACCTTATGAATATCTGGTCGCCGGATAGATGACAATTGCACTTCACGTATCATTTATCGTCTGCGAATTTTTTTTCAGTTTAATTGAAAGATGCGCTAAATCGTCAACACCCGTTTCCGCCCATGCAGATTTACCATCACCGCTGGCGCGGGAGATCATCGCGCATCGTGAGAGAGCCATGCTTCGGCACGTATGGGCCGGCTCGACCGGCGTGATACCTCGGCCTCACAGAAAACCGACAGTGAAGCAATGTTTGCAATGCTTTTCGCCGAGTGAGTGAGGTTACCGGAGGCCCTAACCCTTCCCTCCTCCCCTCTCCTCCCCCATCTCCCACTCCACCACCTTTCCCCCACTCCTACCTTAAAGGCCGGCAACGCACTTGTGCCTCTTGAGTAGCAGGTGCCCATGGGCGGCGGTAGTCATTTACCATCAGGTGACTTGTCTGCTCGTTTGTCCCCTATACCATAAAAAAAATTAAAATCCTAATTCGACATTCTTGTATAAAGATAACTTATGTTCTACTCTAGAATATCTGAACTACGCACGGGCTTAATGCACGAGCACCCGTCCAAATATCGGCGCATACGAGCAACTGCTCGTGTATACGCGTGTAATATGCTGGGAGGTACGAATAGCGACAAAGAACATGCTCGAGCATGGTCGAGCATTTATCCATTCTATTTGAGTTGACCCTTTTTAAAATAAGGGTGGTAGTAATCGCTAACGGTTACCGATGCGATTCTGATACTGCGACAAGGGATTTCCCACAGCGTTAGATTTTTTTATCAAACTAACTTGGTGAACAAGGACAAGGATCGCAACGATTGGTAAGCCGTTACTTACAATACCAGATTGTAAGTTCCGCTCAACAAGGTGTAGTAACAAAGTATTAATCTTAGCTAGAGGTGTAACCAGAATGGCTACTTCTAATATGTGACCCGCGTAATCGGCTTAAAAATATGAAACATCTTAAGTTAATAATAATTTCATTAATATGACACGTACTATCCCGGCTCCTATCCTTTAATGGCTAATTTATTAATTTATTATTTCGACATGAAAAAAACGTCAGTCTTTATAGCTTGGAGAGGTATCGGCAGGCCGCCAAAAATAATCTCGGAAGGGTTCTTCTTCTTCGTCTAGAAATTAATTTTGCATTGTTTTCACCGCAAAGCACACCCTGCATGAAATTACAGAGACCATCTCTAAGTTTTTGCAGTCGATGTTTGTGTTGAAATTAATTGTATCAATTGTTGTAAGTATCAGTTTCGTGTGCAAGAAACTCAGACTCTGACTCTAACTTTCAGAGGCCTGCCGGTACCAAGTTACATGGGGTAAGTTATAACTGTTGTCATTTTAATATCGAAATAATAAATTATTTATAGGTCTAACGACAAAGGGCTTCAATTGCCATTGGAGCAAAAGATAATGAGCTCGGACGTCAGTTTCAACATTCCTGTGAAAACTTTATTCATAGCATTGTGCATGTAAACTATCGTGCATGACGGATTTTATTGACAAAATCTTTTAGCGGAAGGTAAGCTGCCTAAAAGTATCTGTTGCACTTTTCGTTAAAGAAAATACATAGACGACCTTTGTATACCTGGCGGTTTTGCCTGGCTGGTTAACCTGTCTGCCTGGCTTTGTATATATTATTGTGGATATTATGGACCAAGTGATTAATATAGCATTATTCATAATGTTCAGGCCGTTTAAATATTGCCCAATATGAGTTGCCAATGAAATAAAAACGATTGAAATAAGCAAATTGACCGGTCATTGTTACTTATAGTCATTGTTATTTTATACATGTCTTATATTTTTCCGGTAACGTAATCACATAGAACCGTTTAAAGAAAAAAAAATACATGTATATTATCTATATTCTTCTTCTCTCTTCGAGTCATGTTCTTGGTCCTAGCGCCTAATTGGCTTAATTACTCTATAATACTTATACATTTGTATTGCAATAAAATTCATTCTATACGAATAGATGACACCAGCTTAAATTAGAAACAGTCAGCTTTTTAAAATGATTACTGATTAATATGGTTGATCACACCCAAATTTATGTGTTGTTGTTTTTAATATGTTTCCTTTGCTGCCTAGTGCGAATAGCACCCAAAAACCCAAGCTAAGGCAGGTAGAGAATGATGCTGAAGATTAGCTCTCATAATCAACTCAAAGCAGTTGATTATGTAAAGCATTAAGTATTTTCTGTTCTTTGTGCGGTACACGTACTTCAGAAGTTAAGATGATGCTTGAAAATCTTGTCATTATTAATAAATGAGAACCTCTTTGGCAACGAAAACATGTGATTAATTTAAGTACTTGATATGGAAGTAATTACGCAATGCGTTTAGTAAGTCACCTTAAAAACAGAATCTTTAAAATATAGTCACAAAATAATTAATAATTTGTAACTTAACACTCATTGTTTGCATGATACTTTCAGAATTATAAATGGTTGCGCAATTACTTGAAAAATTTAAGTAGGTACGTAATTACGAGAGCATTTCTTAATTCCTTGCCATGTACAGTCATGTTCTCGCAGCTAGTAAGGAACCTATTTGGTTTTGCATAAATGAAAATTTTAAAATTGTTCATATATATCGTATTTAAAAGTATATGAAATACTTATAGGTCCATCTAACGAACTTATTACTTTTATAATTTTAATACATACGAAGAAACTGTGATAGTTTAGATTGTAGTTATGTGCGACAAAGTAAATTAAAAGAATAATACTGTATTTTTTTTACATCACATCTACAATCTACTACAAAGATTTTGTGTCCTCTTGTTGCTTTTGACTCAGAACAGCATAATAAGAATATGCTGCTTTCATGATCTGAAAAAAAAGCACGAAATAAGAAATATTTGATTAAACAAATAATACCTATCAATTGATACCAAACCAGTTTTCCATGAGCTTTGATAGAGCACTCAATGAATATTTGACAAATTAGCTCCTCTAAAACTGAGATCCGTCAGTCCATCGGCGTACTCAACTTTTGCCCCAAGGGGAGGGGAAAGGGCCAATTAAGAATTTGACTTGAACGTTACTTTAACAAACTTAATAAATATATAAGCGTAAAAAACCAATGAGGAGGTTTAGAGTACTGAAAACTACGGAGGTTCTGGTTACGACCATGCGTCGGTCTGTTTTTTTTTAATGGCTGAGCCGAAAGTGCCAATAGAAACCCCGGTCTGCTGGGGATAGCTACAGGAGCTGGTCTTCAAGGTTGGAGAATGAAAAGTTTTGGAAAACGAGCCAACAGTAGAGAACTGATTTGCTTTTTCTGGACTTGTTTGTTACAGACACACACCGGCCTACAACCATATAAATTTATCCACTACTCTGCTAGTAGTGGATAACCCCCCGCCCCACGGTTTCACCCACGTAAGTCCCGATCCCGTGGGAATATCGGGATAAAAAGTAGCCTACTTATATGTTAATCCAGGTCTCCAGCTATCTACATACCAAGTTTCATCGTAATCGGTTCAGTAGTTTTGGCGTGAAGAAGTAACAAACATCCATCCATCCATTCATCCATTCATCCAAACTTTTACATTCATAATATTAGTGGGATTAGTGGAATGAATATCACTCTGGGAGGTTTTATTCTAAGAATAAAATATCCATTCTCTCGTGTAGGTAGAAACAGCGACAATGGCTGTGAATGCGGAAGAAATAAGTCAGAAACGGATGCTCTGGCCCCCATTTGTAGATGAAAATGTTTTAGCATTACTCAATATGATCCTCCTGCCTGATAAAACTCCTGCCTGGTTTGTTAGTTTTAGTTTAGTTATTGTTTAGCATTAAAGGGTACAGATTAAATGGACTTACAGAAAGAAAGCAGGCATTATCCATGTGCGTGAATCCCGCAGCGGTGAGTCGTAAGGGACGTTGCGCGCGCATCATTAGTATCAGTAGTTGGCGACGGAGGCGTACAGGCATGCGCTCCCACTTACATTGCATCACCGCGTCTGATATGCGTTCTGCCTAAATACGCAAAGATTATTTGATTCACCTTTAAGCTAATTAATACCTTTTAAGCGTATACATACAACTGTGAAACATTTCTGGCAATGTAACTGAGTTATGGCATAATTTTTTATCATATTGGGCAATTTTAGTATCTGAAGCACAAAGTACAGCGGTTACAAGATAAAATTAAGACTAATTTAGCACTAGTCTAGAGCTAGAAGTCTTGATATTTGTTCCCAAATCGGGACTTGTAACACATTGCAAGCGGACTACAAGTCTAACGTACAATGCTATAGCTCTTGGAGAAAGCGCATTAGTGACTTTTATAAGATCACTTTTTGCTAGTTGGGAAGTTCTTGGATTTAATAATAAGAAACTTTTTACTTCTTTTAACCATCTGTGTTTAGTTACGCAAACCTTAGTGCTACAAATAATAAAGACCATTACATAAAAACTATTCCTACTCAGCAATGTTTAATATATTATGAAGGTAGAGTATTTTTGTTTGTTTGTTTAAACGCGCTAATCTCTGGAACTATCAGTGAGATTTGAATAATTGACTTTGTATTGGATAGAGTATTTATTGAGGAAGGTTATAGGTTCTGTAACATCACGCTACGACCTTTAGGAATGGAGCAGTGACAATACACGCAGGTAAATGAGCTAATGCTATATAAAGTATATGATTAGGAAATAGTGTCTAGCTCTTGTGACGTCATATTTTAGTAACTATCTTACTAACTTAGGGTTGTATTCTCTTTTCCTATTTCTTAAAGTCTTCTCATGTACAGAATTTAAAAAAAGTGTATGTGTGCAATTCACACGGCAGAAGTGGAACTTCAGAAAAACAGATCAAGATATACAAAGAATGGCCTTAATAATAAACAGTAAGCTAACCTGAAGTCCAATTACAACTGTACACAACTTTCAAAACAAACAATACTTTATATAGGTTAAGGTTGGATTTAAATGTAAATTTGTAAAGAATCAATTAAGTATATGTGAAATATTAACAAAAAATGCACAAAAAATACATCACGTTGACATTGACATTTAGTAC
Organism: Euplagia quadripunctaria; assembly: GCA_963859945.1. Lineage (NCBI taxonomy): Eukaryota > Metazoa > Arthropoda > Insecta > Lepidoptera > Erebidae > Euplagia > Euplagia quadripunctaria. Next base: position 4,942,307 of record OY982567.1, on the reverse strand, counting down.
GCAGGCGCAAAGACAAAGATTATAGTAACTTTATCGTGATGCTTCCGTTTCATCAAATTTCAAATCACAACGATTCTAAAGAAGTCACTTCAAAGAAAAGGGAGATAGGGTTTTCAACGCTCCAGTTATACATACAGGTAACCGCTACCGTGATACCGTGTGTTTGTTTCCCAGTGAAATTGTATTAAAAAATAGCAAAGCAAAATGTCGAATTTAAATTTAAAATTGTATTATATTCAATATTTGCATGTCACTACAATGACAAGTATTTTGTATCTGTCACTAATTTAAAGACCTTTACTCTACCAACACTTTTTGGTAAATTATTCGGCAAAGTCGAATTTTTATTACGTAATTTTTTTTTAAACGTGATGAAAGACGAAACCAACACACTGCTAATTCATTTAACAGGTAAACAAGAATGAATTCAGTATGTGAAAAAGGTGCACAAGTACCATCACCAACCATCATATTTTTTCCTTCGTTGTAAATCCTTTGTCAATCTCAGCTTGAGGAGGAGTTTAAGGACCTCTCGTTTCAAATATTAAAATCCACCAAGCCGTTCGGGGGCACTCCGAGAGTGTCAGGAATTTGGTATAAACAAACGTATATATCTAATACCTTTAAACGAGCAATTCTTGTATATGGGTATGTATATATATAATCTGAATCTACGAAACGGCTCCAACGATTTTGATGAAATTTTGTATACAGATACAGTTTTGCATTTTAAGTTCAGTTGCAAAATGCAATTTTACAAAAAAGGCGATTTTACAAAAAGGTACCGAGCGAAGCTTGGTCTCCCAGGTACTTTTATATTAAAGCGCATGAACACATAACAATGGCAGGTATAAATTTCCTACGAAGAGTTTTTTTTCTTTGAATGATAAGACAGAAAATTTACTTACTCGCAGAGTGAGTTCGTTTCCGGTAAAACATTGCATGCCGAGTTGAATTATCATAGCGACGAAGAACGCTAATGACGTCACAAGTCTCATCGATTTGAAACTTGATGCATCTTGCTGTAAGAAGTTTCCGAGTGAGATATAAACTCTAAGTACACGACATGAAGGAGGTATTATTTACAGAGACAAAACAAGAGGCCTGTTATTTTTGGCACGCTTCCAAAGTAAAACCATCAAACTGTCATTTGCAGTCTCTACCACTCATGTTTCAAGTAAGTTTCAGATTACTTCAATTCTTACTTATGTTCTTAGAACTTTATTTTATAAACACTGAAGTCTATGGAACTATTAAAAGAAATGAGAAAATAAATTATGAAGAGAGAAGTATTACTCTCATATTTTATGCAAATGTATGGTAATGAAATATAAAACCGCAGGCATTTATGAATCTTACCGAAATTTGAACCATTACTACGCAAATAGCTGCCATACTTGAGAGGAGTTGAGTCATGAAGCCATAAGAATAAGTTCTTGAAAACTTCTCCACGCAACTGAAATGAAACTTAGATAAATATAACAAGAGTAGTGCGTCGTATGAAGTGTAGTGTAATATCCTCTCAAAAAGGTGAATATAAAGCAAAGATTATGTTGATTTAACCGTGGAAAAAGGCAAACCAACTGACAATATTGGGGCTATAATCCTAAGATATTGCAGTATGTCATATCCACGAGAATTCGGTCCCCTTATTGCTTTCGTATCGACTGTGAATTGACATTTTTTTACGCAGCTTGATACCTATAATTTTTCAGACCTGTCCCCTATTGACCCCGCAAATATCTATATTTGTAGGAGCAGGCACGTTTCCAATAACTACGGGGACGATAGCCGTCACGATGTTCACGGTATGTGAAAATAGGCGTTGACTGTATGAAAACATTTCAATGTTCCGCGCTATTAAGTCTTTGGTTTGAGCTCATAGCTAACTGTTTATGTTGGCTTGTTTAGTACAGAGCGGAGTAAAGTTTGGCTGGGGACCGAGCGTCGTTCGGCCAAACCTTCCAGTTAATTCACATTGCACTTTATGGCAGTTTATAGGGAACAGCCGGTCCAAGTCGTTTGGCTGCCAAAAACTTTGCTGAACTTAACATAGCCATTGGAACTCAGTAATGGATCTATTTAAGCCAAACGTCTAAGTAACTTCTCTGTTGTAACAACATAAGCTCACTAGGAAATTGAATGTCATTTACCACCTTGTATTAAAGCTTATCAAACAGATTGAATAATTAGGGGGTAGATTTTAATGAACTTGCTGAACTAATATGTGTTCTGTCAGTTCTGAGCCCAAGATTTAAGTGGGAAGAAACTTTGATATTACGGCCTCACATAAAAGCAACAGTGAAGCAATGCTTGCGGTTATGTTTCGCCGAGTGAGTGAGGTTATCGGAGGCTCTACTCCTTTCCTATATCACTCTTCCCCCTTCGTCTACTCACACCTTAAAGGCCGGCAACGCACTTGTGACTCTTGAGTTGCAGGTGCCGTGGGAGGCGGTTCATTTTTATAAATATAGATTACACAGTGTTTTCCATGAGCACTTTTATCATGATGCAGACCAAGACAAGATGTATTAAAAAAGTATTAGATATCATTTGTACAAATCTATAGTTCCATGAGATATTTAGACGGAAAAATAGATCTAGACGGACGTTTTCCCGAGGAGTTTTGGTATACTTCAAGAAATGAGGTTTTTAAAAGGTTGGCAACGCGCATACGATTGGCCAGTTGGTCTACCTTTTAGTTATCCTAACTACTAAGCCAGAGATCGTGGCTACGATTACCAACCAGGACAAATAATTGTGTGATGAGCATGATCATTTGTTCTGTGTCTGGATGTAATTTATCTATAATATGTATGTATTTAGAAATATACAAGAATGTTTATCAGCAGTCTCTCAGTTACCATAGTACAGGCTCTCAATAGTTTGAGATCAGACGGCCGTGTGTGAGATATGTCAAGTTATTATATATTATTATCTATTTAAACAAAAAAAAAGTAGTCGTAAGCTTCCATAGGCTATGGTAACCGCTCGAAACAAGGCGAACCGTGTGCTTGTTGGCCACTGACGTGGTATAAAAAAAACATGACTGTAAGTTACTAATGTGCATTGTAAATTGCGAAACGATAAAAATAAGGATATTATGACTACAATTTTATTTACTTTTGATCCTTAGCAATTCCATATTTTATTTATGTAACATGCTTAGCAGGTATTGCATTGAGACGAAGACGATCAGGTCACATACCGTCCCATGAGTTATCTTGGAATCCCATCAAGGATTATGTACGTATATTCTTGTATCAGTCTGTGGAAATTTTATGATATTGCATCGCGTTGTATAGGTTAAGCTTCTTGTAAATCCTCGTATTATTAACTTTATCTTCGAACCTATTGCACATTGATTTAAAATATGTCGCATTTTCATTTTATTGTGGTATCTTTGATCCCAGTTTCACATCGTCGAAATGCCTGATGTCATTAAGAGTTTTGCGAATTTGATTCGAGTTTAATATTCTAGTGATTGTGAGTGGAGTGAGTCTTACTGCTTTGCAACGTATTTTATTTACATCAATCCTGACATAACATCCTCACTTATATTATAAACTAGCATTTGCCCGCGGCTTCGTTCGCGTAAAAGTTATTTTTCTATTCCTCGGGAACAGTTCCTACTTTTTCGGGATGAAAAATATACTGTGTACATTTTTGTTGTGTACCCCTGATCCCCCTGACCTTAAAACAAACTTTTTTGCGGTAGAGCATGCGTGTAATTAAGTATTTTAACCAAATTTTTGATTAATAATTTAAATTTTTTTTTTAAAGTACTTCTATACACGCATACTTTTAATTACACACACAAACTTTTAAATTTGAAATAATATTCCAATTTTAAAATTTGGTTAAAGTACTTCTTTACACGCATACTCTACCGCAAAAAAAGCATGGACATATTATGTAGTTACGTGTTTACACATTCCCGTGGTAATACATAGTTATATCATGGAACGCGAAAGTTTAAAAGTTAGAATATGTAGTTGTGGTAACTTTTTATCTTCATTAGGCGATTCCTTATGAAATGTAAAGTTTTATGTTAAATGGAACGTCAGTTAATGAGTTCATTAAAAATGATTACATTTTAATTTCGTTCTTTGTGTTCACAATATTGAACCGAACCAATGAATTGGCCATTTGTAAATAAAAAAGTAATTAATCAAGTACCTTCATGAAAAGAATGGAAGTTTTGTTGAATCCTATAACATGTAAACATGGATGTAAGTCTAATATAATCCAAGCTGTTTAATTGTTTATCGTTCTGAAAACAACTAGTATTCGCATTGTGTCTTTCATCAATCTATATACACCACAAAAGCATCATGTTGATATGACGTTACGGTAATTTATTTTCCTAAACGCTGTAGAGCTATGTAAGTAATAAACTAAAGTTACGGTAATTTAAGATTTTTTCAAACTCACTTGATCAGAAGCTGGTGTTGGCGAAAGCAATTTATTAAAGTTGTTTGCAATTCATTCTCAATCTCAGTCCTCGTGAGAAAGGATTCTACGATTCGTGCATTATTTTCTTCTGAACTTAGCGTAAGCGATTCTCTAGCTTGAAGATCTTCATTATCATATTGTATTCCTTCACGTAGTTTTAACATTGTACGATCGTAAGCCGTTATGATAGCCTCATGTAATATTGTAAACTGTGAACTCATATGTAAAATGACAGCTGCTATAAATGTATCTATCGTCATAACTATGTGGCCGGTCCACAGCAAACCTATCGTTTCTAGAATGAAAGTAGGTATGTAGGAACTATCTTTTTGATAATTCCATGGTATGTAAATCGGCTGCGCTAGCGTGCGAACTGGATGATTTGTAGTATCGTTTAAATTAGCCACTGTGGCTTTCCATCGAAGGTCTTGAATCGTCCCGTAGACACTTCCATTACCGATTGTCATCCAACCAAAAAATAGAAATGCACCAGTAATTATTTTAGACAATCTAACAGTAGCTCTATTTCTTTCGTCGTTTTGGTAATAGTCGTAAAGGTCGATCTCTAAAGTTCGCACAATATCTTGTATATCCTTATTTTTAAAGAAAAAAATGTACAGCTTTATAAGAGTTAGGTTGTGAGTGATGACAAAAGAAAGAGAGAACATGAATCGATCCAAATCTTTTTCGCCGACAAAAGGGTCAATCGTTTCCAAGCTGACAAATCCTACAACCCATATAAGTTCAGTTACTATAGAGTAGTAGATGTACAATCCGGGAAAGTTTTCGGTATTTCCCTCTTCTGGGTGATGCCACCAGCCGAGGCCTAGAAATCTTAGTAAGATGAAATGCACGGCAAAGTAACGTGAAGGACGTGACGGAGGCATTGTCACGTCTGTATGATTGTATTACACAGTTTAAAATGTTGCTGGAAAGCTATAAATTGTGTGTTTTATGATACAAGCTATTAATATTATATTCCAAGAACCTTAAAATACAGGATGTTAAAACAGATTTCTTTTGTAAATGGGTTATTGTATTAAAAGCATCACTACATATTATAAAACACAGTCCCACGCCGCGTCTGTCTGTCTGTTTGCGATAAACTCAAAAACTACTGAACGGATTTTCATGCGGTTTTCACCAATACATGGAGCGATTCTTGAGGAAGATTTAGGTTAGGTTAGGTTATCATTTGTTAAGGTTTTGTGTAAATTGGTTGAAATATAATCATGATTGTTGAAGATGTCTCTGCTACCCGTGCCAAGCTGGGGCGGGTCGCTAGTATGAAATAAGTATGCAAAGTCATGTTTTGACTGAAAATATTTGAGTACCTAAAGATGAATGATAAGACTGATCGACACGCAATATTTAGGACTCAGCACATAAATGAACGCCAGTAAAAAACAGTACAAAAGCAAGTAGCGAAAGTGACATAAACAAGAATTAGGAAAATGCTTTTGCCTACTTAAGCAAACTTAAAAAAATAAAAAGTAAAGTAGACATAAGATCTTCGCTGCACTTTGTGAGATTGTTATTTCGTCTCTAAGTTGAGCTTAGCTTGAGGACGTCGGAATGAAAAGATTCGAGAACATTACAAGTATATGAGACTTGTTATTATGGGTTGTATAAAGTCATACGGAACCGTCGCTACGTTGACAAGAAAGTTTTATGCTTGGTTGAGTTTTTTGCCATCGAACAACGATTGTGGCCCCGCACAAACAAATAGATATATCGAACAAACATTTAATCGTACATAGCAATCACAAACGTAATATTTTTCTTCTTCAACATTTTTATTCTTTTAGAATCGTATTTGAATGTTTTCGTTGTGTTGCAATTTATAGATTTTAATAATATGTAATTGATGTCAATAAACTTTATTTACACCATGACTTGTATCTTTGATTGGGTCAATGCCAAAGAAGCACCACGCCATTTAGACGTGGCTATCCGTTAACTCTGTACCATTATTGGATTTAATTCTTCATTTTAAATAAATGTATCGATGTGAACTATATACATTTAATGACAAACGGAGGTAAACGGAGCCTTTAAACTCGGAACTACTGGTGTCAATTGTGCGTTGGTAATTCTATTTCCCCATGCAATTCTGGCAACACTTATTAACAGAAAATCAGTACTGTGCTAGTAGACTGCCGCTAATTAAACGTGGTCTTCTGTAGCGTGAAGTACTCCTTCTAAATGTAACGAGTGTTTTTTTCAAATCAAAAAGTAAGTACATTATTGTTATGACTGCGTTTATGGTTATTGCTCCGCTCCTATTGGCCGTAGCGTAATGTTATATAGCCTATAGCCTTCCTCAATAAATAGGCTATCCAACACTAAAATTTTTCAATTCGAACCAGTAGTTCCTGAGATTAGCGCGTGCAACCAAACATACAAACTCTTCAGCTTTATCATTTTTAGAATAGATTTACCTTTACTTGTAACTAACAATGTAAACTGGTCTTGGAAGTCAATTTTTACCTACCTACTTCCAGCGGCGGTAGCGTTAGCGTAATGGCTAAGGCGTTGGACTTGCGATCGAGTGGTTGCGGGTTTGAACCTCAAACTCACACACTCCTAACACAAGCATTTAGCTTAGCTGGAGGGGTTAACGAGATTACTAGTAATGTTGTGACCTACGTTACTAGTAGTCTTTAAAAAAAATAGTAGAAATAGTAGTAGTAGTTTAACTCTTTTTTACTTTTTTAATTTGGCTCGCTATTGAAGCGTTTTTCCAAAAAATAATTTATTTTTATAAGCAAAACCAAAAAGATAAAAATTCACTGAGAGCCCCGAAAATTGTTCAGTAAACTTCAGTGTTCGTAATTTAAATTTACGTAACTTGGTTGGTCAAAATGAACTGGTGCGTGTAATTACTTATTTAGGGTCTGTTATAAATTTCTTTTAAAAATAATAAGCAGTGTTTTTTCATTGTGTGAGTTTAGATTCGTTATCTGTAGACGTTATACGTTAGTTAAAGATGTTTACCGTCAAGATTTTCGTTCGTTTAATTTCAGTATATTTTTCGTAAAACAGAAAGGAAGGTGATATCGTTGCGTAAATATGGTAATGTACATTGCTTCTCCCCACGAGACGCCGAGGGCGGCATAAGAGGCTCAGAGGCACTTAGACATTAAAATTTCATGTCGCTGCTAATTTTTAGCTTTAAAACCTTTTTAAACAATTTTTATGTTGTAGTTTTTTTTGTACATTTTCTATCACATACTTAAGTCATTCTGATAAACAAAGAATAGAGCAAGAAAATTTTAAATGTCAGTTTAGTGCTAAATAAATACAGGTAGGGTCAAGCATTAGTCTTATTTTTAAATATAATGCTAGCCTGGAACTAAAGTGGTCTATGATATAAATAAACATTTTGAGATAACAAACGAAACGCGTTTGAAGTCACTGTGATTATGAATGTATGTTATATTGGTGATAAACATTTATATGGTAGCTAAGTTATTACCTTAACTATCTATATGTAATTGTAGTAGATAAGTAGGATAGTAATCAACAAAAAAATAGTAAAAATAAGTAAAAAACCAAAAATGTTACATAAACCACTTTAATTCCAGGCTAGACTATTAATATCACACGAAAACATAATTTATTTTTATCAACATCATCATTTCAGCCACAAGTGCCTATGTCTACCGCTGGATATAGGCACTTATATTAAGTTTTAATTAATACTTGAGATCGCCTGGGTGGTTTAAATTCGACCATCTTACTACACTCCTATAATAAATGCGAAAGTTTGGATAGATAAATGTTTGATACCCAATCACGCTAGAATGGCTGAGTGTGATGAAATTTGGCACAGAGGTAGATTATAATTAGGAATAGTGCTATTCCAGACTATAATCTAGGAAAATGTACGGTTCCCGTGAAAATTTCCACGCGAACGAAGTCAGTTAGTAATTCATATATTTTTTACCTATTCGCTTCAAGTATAGGTATGTTTGTAACCACCATTCACACTTATCAATACCTTCAGGACCTATTGTTTAGTGACACAGTAGCCCTGGAGAAAGCCTTTGTTCCTAACTAACGATTAGAAATAGTAACGAACTATTTCTGCTTTCTGATTGGGCGAAGGAGAGCGTGGAAATTGTTTGCAGAGATAACTTGTGGAAGCTTCGCGCAAACTACACTGGCCTGTTAATCTGGTAGTTAGTGATCTTGACTGCTGAGCCAGAGGTGGTGGGTTCGATTCCTACCCAGGACAAATAGTGTGATGAGCATGATCATTGGTTCTGTGTCTGGGTGTCATTTATCTATATTTAATACTAGCAGCGCCCCGCGGTTTCACCCGCGTAAGTCCCGATCCCGTCGGAATATCGGAATAAAAAGTAGCCTATGTGTTAATCCAGGTCCCCAGCTATCTACATACCAAGTTTTATCGCAATCGGATTAGTAGTTTTTGCGTGAAAGAGCAACAAACATCCATACATTCTCATTTCACTCTTAACTTTCACGTTATTATATAAGAAGTGAATCGGCATCAGGCTGTATATCGCTTCCCATTCTCCACATTACAAATCAATGGCGATAACAATTGGTTATCTTTACTATTAATTAAGGTAATATAATTGTTGGTTTTCATTGTAAGCTAATGACAGGTTACGATGAAAAGGCGTAAATTAAACTGAATAACAAATGTTTGGCGATTATAACCTGAATTATTACTTATTAATAATGAATGTGGGTTTGGGTTTAATTGAACACTTTATTTGCTTTATTATTCAATCAGTACTTACATAGTATTAAGGGAGGGTACCGAAGCTGATAATAACTACAAAAGTGAATAAAGTAATACGGAAAAATCTGTTCTATCTATCTGTAGGAAACAATATATAATTGTTTCCTACAGATGTGTACACATTTTTTGAAGAGGGGCTCGTGGTTAAGTGGTATCCGAGTAGGTTAGCACACTACAGAGTTAAGTAATACTAGCCAGGTCAGTGTAGGATGGGTGACCTTTCTAAACACATGGAGACTAATCCATGCCTCGGAGAGCACGTCAAACCGTCGGTCCCGGGTGCCATACAAACATCTGTGGCATTCGTCACGGGTAATAGGAGCCCTAAAAAGTCTGACAACCTGGTCTAACTACAGAACTTCGATATCGCCTAGTACTTGGGTTGTGGAGGTGTGATGGCAGTCGCTTCACGTAAAGTTCAAAAAAGTTCGGCCGTATCGTAGTCAGACTGAAAGCCAAATTAGTTGGGAAAAGACGCGGACGATGATGTTATATAAATATATATATTTTTAAGTAAAGACTTCTCTAAGCACGTTGGGTACTTTTGATATGAGGAAAAAGCACTAAACGTCATGCTTACATACATATATACAGATGAATTTGTTTATGTTTTCACTTCTAACGTGCAGTCCTACGACTGACTACGACTATGACTAGTTTTCTTATAAAGAATACTAGCATCATGGATCACATATTACTAGTATTCTTGTTAACTCATCCAGCTGAGCTAAATGCGTGTGTTAGGAGTGGGTTGTATGTACTATGTACCTGTATGTACCTAAGTCCCTGACAGAGCCATGTCTACAATCCCATGAATCTACAATGCCGCCTGTACCTATAGCTCATCGTCCACGACTGTCATAATTGTAGCCCGATAAATTAAGAAATCCCATCGGCAATCGAGTTGGAGCCTCAGGTTATTAATTGAAGGCTTGATGTGTAGGTACTTCGTCGATTCACACCACAAGCTGTTCGGACCACGGTGTGAATCGCACAAGGCCCCTTTTTGAATGCGTCGTTTCGGACCAGTGGTGTGAATCGACGAATGTCTATTTTATACTTCGTCGTTTCGTGTCGACATGTTGTCAATTAAAAAGTGTCAGTAAAGGTATTAAAGGGTTGCTTTTACCTGAGAACTATAGTATGCGCGTTATCATCAGAGTCGTCAGGTCATAAAAGTCAAAAGAGATAGGAATGTGCAGTGGTGCATGATCATGATGCATGATCATGCATCATGCATGAGCATGATCGCACTGTCTATCTTATTTCAATGGTAGAAGAAAACAAAAAGTGAGTAGTGAAATAAATATTATAAAGGGAATATTAAAATTCTATTTAAATGTGTAACCATCAAAGAAAAAACACAGACAAGACATACGAGTATATTCTATAAAGCTTCGAATTAATCATAGTTTATTTGATGTTGATATAATGAACAAAAGACTTCTTAACATTTACCATAAATATGAAAAGAAGTTTATTATAAAAGGAAGATGCTGTCTTGATTTTCCTTCGCTTACATATAAAATAGAATGGTGTATCGATACTTGGGGACACTAACTAACAAAATCATAAAATAGCTCAATAGATGATCAACCTACCCGGAATCCTTAGTTATTCACGCGAATGAATGAAAGTAATTGGGTGTCTGCGCTCAATACATTATGAATCGCTCAATGTTGAAATGCTTCACTATTTTGATTATATTTGTGTAATGTTCCTTCTACGAGATTCGAAAGCAATCAGAACCACAACCGAATATGGGTTACCCAATTTACCCTTCTCGATTTGTGTTGGTCTTGTCCTCAATTTACTTTATACCTACTTTTGACTCCACAAACATCTTAGTTTATAGCTAGTTTTAGTTTTCCGTCATTAATTTTTGGAGAGCGCAACATAGAAGACACCGTACCAATACGCACTAGGGACCACAGTATACCCAAACCCAAAATAAAAACCTACTTTTAGTAATTCTACAAATTACAGCGTAAGTGTAATATATGTGAATAAAGCAATTACAAAGAAAATTAATAATACATATTACCATCCCTGTAAAACGCTATTCTACTCAATAATTTTAAATAAAAACTTTTATGAGCAGTATTCATGTTTTTATCACGACATATCACAAAACAAAGTGCTAAGCCGCGACAGTCTGTTCTCAATAAACTGAAAAAATACTGAACGGCTTTTCATGCCGTTTTCACCAATAGATAGAGCGATTCATGAGGAAGGTTTAGGTGTAAATATAATTTGTTAAGGTTTTGTGTAAAATGATTGAAATATGATGATGATTGTTGAAGATGTCTCTGCTACCCGTGCAAAGCCAGGGCTGGTCGCTAGTTAAAGATATTTCGGGGTGTCGGGGCGCGTTACACTCACGCCTGACACCGTCGCGGCAGGACGCTTCACTTCTTGAAAAAGGGCCCTCGTCGGGTCCGAAATTAATCAGTCAATTCCTGAAATAAACACGTTAGTAAAACCGTATATCTGTAATAAACATCAATAAATAATACTCGAAATTCAAAATGTGAAAATAATAAAAAAAAGATAGGATCAATGTGTATTCAATAGTAATCAATTAATTTATATGTAAAATTATAAAATTTAAAAGTAATGCATATTAACTGTAAATATGTTAATTTCAAACCTAAGATGATTTACTCTTTATGTTTCAGTACCTGGGAGATCGAGATTCGCTCGTAAAATCGTCATTTAAAAAAAAATGCTGTTGTAAAATTGTGTTTTTACAGGAAATACAACTATGCAATTGACCTTAAAATGCAAAAGTGTTTCTGTATGCAAAATTTCATCAAAATCGTTAAAATACCCGAAATTCCTAATAATATTATAAATGCGAAAGTAACTCTGTCTGTCTGTTTGTCGCCCAAGTCACGCCAAAACTACTGAACCGATTTAAATGAAATTTGGTACACAGATAGTCTAGAGTCTGAGAAAAGACATAGGCTACTTTTTAATGCGAAAAAAGGGGTGTAAGGGGTTGAAAGATACGGATGAACTTGTATGGAAGTATCGTCATATTTAGAGCTAGAAGCTTGAAATATATTTTTTAGGCTGTTAATTCGATATAAATACACTATTCCACGCGGACGAAGTCGCTGGCACAGCTAGTATAAATATAAACATACAACAATTGCTCGTTTAAAGTAATAAGATAATTTCTATTACCTTGGTCTACCCAGTAATCTGTGCCCTGTACAAATAAAAGTAAAGTATTATCTATCTAAGGAAGTATCTAATAATACGTAGACATAAGAAATTCTATATTACAATATGATGTTATGATCTGAATATATTTAAATTTCGTGATAATAAATTCGCTTTATGGGTGGAAAGCTTGCTCGGCAAGCTAACCTATTAAACGTAGCATGAAGAATATAAGACTGTGGGTATTATCACGTTAGCCCGCAACTTAAGACAATTAGCATCACAACACCTTATCAAGCAGCGCCCTCTGAACAAACAGACAGCCAATATTAAGATCAGATAAAGGCAAGGCAGTAAGTAGCAAGTCACACGTTCAGCGTGTAATCGTATTTTTTGTACCCTTTTTTAAGCAAAGCATCGCATCGCAAAACAATCGCAGAGTAATAAAATATGTGTTTTATTAAATAGGGAATATGCATGTGACTCCAAAGTAGCCTAAATATTTTTAATTTTGTTTTTTTTTTGGTTTAGAAATATATCTTACCTATCATATTTTAATTGTAAAATTTAATCCTTAAGAAGTTGACATTTAAAATCTAACAATGCTATTCGATGGAACGAAATGTGACGTGCGAAATTTGCCATTGTTTTCACCGCAAAGCACACCTTGCATGAAATGACAGAGACCACCTCTAAGTTTTTGAAGTCGAGGTTTGTGTTGAAATTAATTATCAATTGCTGTAACGGCAAATTAAATTACGTGTGCAATAGATTCTAACTTTCAGAGGCCTGCCGGTATCAAGTTATGTGGGGTAAGTTATAACTGTAATCATTTTAATATTAGAAATAATAAATTATTCATAGGTCTAGGACAAAGGTCTTCAATTGCCATTGGAGCATAAGATAATGAGCTCGGAAGTCTTTTCAATAAACCTGTGAAAACTTGATTCATATGATTGTGTACGTAGACTGTCGTACATGGCGGATTCTTTTTTTATTGAAGTTTATCAATAATTGTTTACATCGAGACTTGTAATCTACACATGCTACAGAAAAATCAATTAACAATGTAACAATTACCAAATACCATCATCATCATCATCATCAGCCCCTCATTATCCACTGCTGGACATAGGCCTCTCCTAATGAACGCCACTGAGCTCGATCGTCAGCTCTCTTCATCCAGTTTTTCCCCGCCGTTTTGCGCAGATCGTCATTCCACCTGGCCGCAGGGCGTCCGACACTACATTTCCCTTGACGTGGTCTCCACTCCAGAACTCGTCTACCCCAGCGGTTATCGGTTCTGCGGGCAATGTGGCCAGCCCACTGCCACTTCAGCTTGCTAATTATTTGAGCTATGTCGGTTACCTTGGTTCTGTGTCAGATAACTTCGTTCCGAATTTTGTCCCATAGAGACACACCAAGAATAGCTCTCTCCATAGCTCGCTGAGTGACCTTGAGCTTGTGAATCAACTTAACCGTGAGTGTCCACGTCTCGGCACCGTAAGTCATTACAGGTAGGACACACTGATTAAAGACTTTTGTCTTAAGGCACTGTGGTATGGACGACGTGAAGACTTGACGAAGCTTACCAAATGCTGCCCATCCCAGCTGAATCCTCCTGATTTTCCTCTCGAAATTGTTCTTACCCAGTTGCAAGGTTTGCCCAAGGTACACGTACTCTTGAACAATTTCGAGATGAACGCCATTTACTACTATCGGCCCCGGGTTAATATGACTATTGAGCATAATTTTCGTCTTATCTATGTTCATTCCGAGGCCGATGCGTTTGGAGGCATCAGCTAATCCGGACAACATCTCTTGTAAGTCCGGTAGCGACTCCGCCATTAGGACAATATCGTCAGCAAATCTTAGGTGCGAGATGCATTCACTATTGACGTTGATACCCTTACTTTCCCAGTTTAGCGTCTTAAACAAATCCTCCAAGACACTCGTGAACAGTTTCGGGGATATTATATCCCCCTGTCTCACCCCCCTGCACAATGGGATATGTTTAGTCTGCTGATTCTGTACTTGAACACTCATAGTTGCGGCGTTATAGATACATCTCAACACGTCAATGTACCGACAGTCCACTTAGCAACGCTGCAAAAACTCCAGAACAGCCCAGGTTTCAACTGAGTCAAAGGCTTTCTCATAGTCCACAAAGGCAAGACACAGGGGCTGGTTATACTCTTCGGTCTTCTGTATAACCTGCCTCACTGTGTGTATGTGGTCTATGGTTCCAAATCCTGAGCGAAACCTGGCCTGCTCGGGCGGCTGAAACTCATCAAGTCTTCTTGCGAGGCGATTTAAGATGACCCTTGAAAACAGCTTATAAACGTGGCTCAGGAGTGAGATAGGGCGATAGTTTTTAAGGAGCGTTTTATCTCCTTTTTTAAAGAACAAAACTACCATACTCCTGCTCCACGCCTCTGGAGTTCTCCCGCTATTCAAGACGGTACTAAATAACTCCCGTAGTTCACGAAGTACGGGTTTACCCCCTGCCTTCAGTAACTCTGAAGTAATACAGTCTTCACCTGGGGCTTTTCCATTTTTAAGCTGTTTGAGGGCCAACTCAATCTCGCTCAAGCTGACGTCAGGCAGCTCATCGGTATAGTGGCGGGCTAACTTAGCGCGAGGATCCTCGTGCCAAGTTCGGTTTGTGGTGCATGCGAAGCGCATAATCGGCCGTAGAAGTTTTCAATCTCCGCGAGTACCTCCGGCTTAGAGACGATAGTGTTGCCATTTGCGTTTTTGAGCTTTGTCAAATGGGCTCTATTGAGTTCGTTGGCAAAGACTTTGGACCCCCTATTTCGCTCAATAGTCTCTTCAATTCGGCGTGTGCTTGAACGTCGGAGATCACGCCGTACTGACTTAGATACCTTCTGATTTAGCTCCCGCAGCTTGGACGCTGGCGAATTCTGTTCATCTCTTTTTAATTCCATAAGCCGGAGAGTCTCGTCGGAGAGTTTAGACTTCGTACTTTGGAGTTTCTAATCTACGTCACTTGAGGTTTCCAAAGCAGCGAATCCATTTTCCCGTTTTAGCTGGAAAAGTTCGGATCTCACTACAGTTTGGAGCAGGTTAGATCGGAGCGTAGAGTTCATCAGGCGACATCTTTCAAGCTTACAGTTGATATTCAGAGAGCCTCTCACGAGTCTGTGATCGCTTCCGGTGTAAAACCTGTTAAGCACTGAGACATCTCTGAATATGTGCTTCTTGTCTGTCATGATGAACTCAATCTCATTTTTGGTCACCTGATCTGGGCTTTTCCAAGTCCACTTGCGGTTGGGCTTCTTCTTAAAGAATGAATTCATCAAGAAGAGCCCCTCTTTTTCCAAGAAGTTGACCAAGGTGTGACCCCTATCATTTCTTTTTCCAAACCCATGTGGACCGATTTTTGATTCACTGCAAGCCTGTACTCCCACTTTAGCGTTGAAGTCCCCCATGACAACGTTGTAGTGAGCCCTAGTGTTGTTATGGAGAGCTGAAGATACGTGATCTAGAGTATCTTCGTATTCTTCATCTGAGTGCCGACAGCAGGGTGAGTAGACCTGTACGACTTTGAGGGTATATCTCTCTGTCAGTTCTAGTATGAGGTACGCAACCCGTGACGATACACTCGACATTTCCACAACGTTGTCAGCCAGGGCCTTGTTGACAAGAAACCCCTTCTCCGCCTTGAGGCAGCTAGTCGCCCTCTCGATAATAAAATAGGTGGCCAGACTTCAAAGTCACGGTGTCCTCTCCCTGTCTTCGGACTTCACATAACCCCAGAATATCCTACCTAATCTTTGACAATTGGACCTCGAGTGCTGCCATCCTGTGGTCAGTCCTCATCGATTGTCCGTTGTACGAAGCCAGAGTCAGTGGTTTTGATTTTGGGTGGCCTGCCGTAGCCCGGGGATTCTTAGCACCCCCCACCCCGCCGTTACCATGGCCGCCACCTTGGCCAGGAATAGTGGGGCTACCGGGAACTGGGGGCCGTTTTCTATTTGTGGTGTCCATAAGCAGGTTTTGCCCATAATCGCCACGCTGGGCAGACGTGTTGGCGATCGCAGAACGTAGCTTCGCGGTAGTGATGCTGCTGCCCATCACCAACCTGTTGTATTTAGCTACGTTTGATACGAAATGGTTATACCGCCATTTATCGGTTTGCCAGAGCCTCGTCCGTTGATCAGCAGGCTGCACCACGGGCAGGTGAGGTTGGCTTGGAGCAGAAAGTGAAGTGTGCTCCCTTACATCCCTATGTTAAATGTAAATACCGCTTATGTTAAAATTAAAATAAAACAACTGCGACCTTCAATTACACGCAGTTTACATTAAATTAAATTTATTGTGCCACCATATCTTTTAAACAAAATGCGTGACTTTATTTTTGGAAATTGATCCAGAGTTTATGTCTATAACATCGCTGAAACTATTTATTATCTTAGACGTCCTTGCATACGAAGAATTGGCGCTAAGAACTGTTCTTCTAAGAGAAGGGATTTTATCGGCATCACATCTTAAAGTTTAAGACTTAAACACAAGTACGGAAGAAGAAGAAATTAATAGGTAATTTCTTTTACAATTGTGGAGTATCTGTTGCACTTTTCGTCAAAGAAAATTCTTATACGACCTTTGTATACCTGGTTGTTTCGCCTGGATGGTTAACCTGGCTGCTTGCTTTGTATACTGTAGATGCCAAAGATAACGTGAGAATACAAAACTGTTGCGTGTCTCATGGACTTGGTATAACCGAACATGTCCACAATCATTTCTGTGTTTAACTATGCAATATAATTCTGTAATTTTCTACTTTAAGTTTTTATCTATTGCTTATAACTTAGAAACTAAACGTTGATTTATTTTATTACCTATTATATGTGAGATTATATATATATATATATATATATATATATATATATATATATATATGTATTAATATTTCTAAATCTAGGAAAGTGTTAGTAAATATCTGGGTAAAGACAGCAAAGAGTACGCACGTATATAAATATTTATTAAAAAAAAGAATACATTATGGTTTGTACTTCTTATTTTTTTTTAAACTTTGGTTTTTCTGGACCTTAAAAAATAGTTATACTTATTGTTAAACAATCACAAAAAAACATTTAAAATACCACTGTCGCCACCATACCGTACCATTTCTTTAAGAATTACCTAACTCCAAAGTAAAAATCTTAAAAAAAAACATCCTAATTTCATAGGTGTAAATAATACAACTTAAAAGAATATAATATTTTATATTATTTAATAGTAATCCAACCTCTTTGATATTTTTCGTTTTATTAGTGATTACTGATAGCGTATAGATAAGTTTTTGCAACAAAGCAGCTAATCGCAAACACAAGAAGACAGAAGAAGATGGACGAATAGGTCAATTTTTTACGTTTTTGTTATTCAACTTGTACTAGCAACCCGCCCCGGCTTCGCACGGGTACAAATTATACACCTAAACCTTCCTCATGAATCACTCTGTCTATTAGTGAAAACCGCATGAAAATCCGTTCAGTAGTTTTTCAGTTTATCGCGAACAGACAGACAGACGCGGTGGGGGACTTTGTTTTATAATATGTAGTGAAGATTTTTATAATATGATTTGTTTTCATCATTAGCTCAGCTACATGATATGATGATGATTCTAAACGCAAAAACCTCATAAAGTAATGAAAAGTAAACAGAAACACTATTCGTTCCTACAATTTTCGAGGGTTTCTCTCAATTTTATCAGGATCCCATCATCAGATCCTGACTTCCTTGACATGGGACCACCCTTGACGTACCCTATCTAACAAAAAAGAATAATCAAAATCGATCCCGGCCGCCAGCCGCTCTGCCCTCGCTGTTTAAATCTCTGATATCTTCTAAGATATTCATTTTAATAATATGCTGTAAATGGCAATTTTGATCTACATGAAATGCACAGCCTATCTAATGTATTTAATTGGATAAGGAATAATACTGTATTGTTTAAAATAGTTTGAAAAATAACCCATAATTTTTTGGTAATATGTAAAAGATAAAAATGGTTACTGTGGGTTATCCTTAGGAGATAAACATATACCATCGATGACTTTTTTATTGATCTTTTTAAGATATACAATTCCGTAGTACATTAATTTGATCTATCTCGTAAGGTTTATCCATCGTTTGCAATGTGAGTGCACAAAAATATGTTTGTTCCGACATGACATTACAAATCTTTGAATTTCTCGACTTTTCTCTACAATAATATGCATGTATACTACATATAAACCTTCCTCTTGAATCACTCTGTCCATTGGTGAAAACCGCATGAAAATCCGTTCAGTAGTTTTCCGTTTATCGCGAACAGACAGACGCGGCGGTAGACTTTGCTTTATAATATGTCGTGATAAATATAAAACACTTGATATTGGTGGAACTCCTGCGCTGATTCTTCGCGCGGGATACAGTCCATAATAAAATATTATATATTTTTTTAATAGAAATGTAGTTCTCTTTATCCATAATGTTAAGAACTTAGGCTTACGCTTTGATGCTAGCTTGAACTGGCGAGTTAAGCGTCGTATCAACTAGGCAAGGAATCCAAGACGATCGATACGATCTTTCGCGTTTTAATTTTAGTTCACCGTCCGTTCGTGTCTCTAATTCTATCACAATTCCAATTTGTTTTGACAATTATGTTGGCAAACTGGGGGTCTGTTGGGTTGGCAAATCTTCAGAAGGGGTGTGACTGGTGTGAGTAATGTGAGCAGTGAGTGTGTTGCCAACTCTACGGCGATCTGACGACTCTACACTAGGGTTGCCTCCTCCTTTTTGGAAAAAAAAAATATTATACTTAAAAAAAAATTACAAAAATATCCCTACCTACCTACCTACATTTTCTATCTACCTACTTTAATGAACATTAAAAAAAAACAAATCTTTGATAGCTTTTGCACACGGAAACGCCCGCGACTGATGGACCGCCGAATGACAGACCGCGCGAATGATGGACTGCGCGAATGACCGCGTTTCATTCCTTAATTATAAATGCTGCAATTCGAGTGCATGTCAGTTATATAAAAGACCGAACCTAGAAAAATCAATGTTTGTATGTTTGTCCTCTATGTGTTTCGAAATCATTGATCAGATTGTGATAAAACTTTGGTGGCTTGTTCTGGGGACGCCCGCGAGGGTACCTGGCTCAAAAATCTATATAAAAAAAGAAAAAAATAGCATTGCAATGCATGCCGGGTGCAGATAGTTTAATATAAAAGAAACCAAATATATGTCTATTTTTAAACGTCTGTAACCACATTTAACCAGTCATTACTGATAAATCAAATTTAACCAACATTAGAATAAAATATGTAATATATAAATACACAATATTTGTAAATACAAAATTAATAATAGTTAAAATTTTGCGTGGCGTGCGTGGCGTGACGGTTACGAGTTCAGTGCTTTTTCCCCATAGCAAAAGTGCACAAACGTGCCTAAAGAAGTTTTCACTTCAAAAACCTATCCATACACTCACGCCTTTATCTCCGAAGGGGTAGTCAGACGTGTACGTGTTTACACCCATATTTTGCGAAGTATGATTTTTCCCACTATTGCCGTCAACCGGGCACACTTTTTACGTGGGAGAGCCATGCTTCGGTACGTATGGGCCGGCTGGACTCCGCTCGATGCCACGGCCTCACAGAAAACCGGCCGTGAAACAATGCTTGCATTGCTTTTCGCCGCGTGAGTGAGGTTACCGGAGGCCCTAATCCTGCCCTCTCCCCTATTCCCGTCCTTCCCCTCTCCCCCCTCTCCTCCCCTTTAATCCCCCTCTCCCGTCTTCGTGCTCTTCCCCTATTCCCACCTTAAAGGGCGGCAATGCACTTGTGACTCTTGAGTTACAGGTGCCTATGGGCGGCGGTAGTCATTTACCATCAGGTGACCCGTCTGCTCGTTTGCCCCCTTATACCTAAAAAAAAATAGAGCTAGGAAAATTGGGAGTAAATATACTGAAAATGAATGGTAGGTGAGAAGGAAAGGCAATGAACGAAAGAGATTTTGCTTAAACGGATGTATTGGGGAGATAGCAATAACTCGAGCAGGTCGTATACCTGTAACTCAGTAACTCAAACTGGCTGTTGCCGAGAAGTTCGAGCCCTCTATACTAACGCTGTATTAAAAAAAAGTGTGTGTGTGCAATTCACACACAGCAGAAGTGAAACTTCTAAATTAATTAACCAACGAACCAACCAATGAACCAACGAATACGCAAATGCACAAAAATGATGCACCACGTTGACTATGACGCATTTTCTGAAGGCTTTGTAGTACGCAGGCGCAAAGACACGTGCTAGCATACGAAGATTATAGAAATTTATATACTTGTATTCTATCTCATTCTCTCACTCTAGAAAAAAGGCTAGTAATGAATAGTACAATACTGTATATACATTACTAGCCTTGGTCCGCGGTTATGCTCGCGTAAAACTTACTTTTCTATCTGCACCTCTAACAGCGTGTATACAAATTACAGTTTCATGATAACCGGTTGAGAAGTTAGTCAAACAAACTTACTTTCGTATTTATAATATTAGTTAGGATAGAACTGGTGGCAACCCTACTCTACACACCGTCAGAAAAACAGTTCGTGTTAGTAAGTTGTATTAGGAAGATCAGCAACCTCCCATGCGCTGTCCTTTTTAATAACTATATACTTAATATACAACTTATAGTAAGTATTTAAAATTCTTCATTGTTACGAAGATGTTTTTCTACATTTAAAAAATGACTTCAGGAAGCGATGTTGAAATTTAAAAAAATTAAAATCTAAAATAATAGACGTGAAAACAATATTGCAAGGTATGACGTAACTAAAAATTTCATAGCTACAAGGGTTGAAAAACATAATAATATAAATAATGTTACATTGGTCTGCAGTGTCTGCATCATTAACTTTATTACTACTAAGTTTATGGTCTACACTAATATTATGCTACCGAAGTATGTCAGAGTGACATCTGTTAGTATTTTTCAGAATTAATTTCCAATTAGTTCAAATAGTAATTTATATTATTTTATGAATATCACAGGACAAATTCGAAACAATAGAAATAGAATAATTTAAAAAAAAATGTGTAGTAGGTTAGCTTTGATGTATTGGAATAATGTATTCGAAACTATAGTCCTTCCAAAAGTATATAGAAAGCGTCGCGCTGTAATAGTTTATACTTTCCATGACCCCGATACAAAGTTAGCGTAGTAGAAATTTATTTTGAGTAAATAGTAAAATAAACGTGTTCAAATTCTTACATAATATGCTCAAACCGCTCGCACGATCTTTGCTTTACAAAAGTTGTTTGCTAGGTGGTACTAGATGTCGCTAGGATAAATAACGAGCTTAACTCTTTGCTTAAATAATATACATATATTATTATGTTCATTGTCCAAGCACTAAATGGGATTATGAGCCGGCATTAGTTCACTGACTTCTAAGTTTATGTATTTTGAAATCAACTTTTAGAGTTTTTTTTTGCAAGCAGCGAAAACGTGCGCGCGCATGTTTTCATTGTGTACTCCTGCAGCGCTGTAGCGCTTTTTTACTTTTTCAAGAGCCATTTAGTCCAATGAAAATAGACAAAAAAAAAGTAAGTTTACATTTACAGTGATTTGTGCCACTACAGTAATTTTCAAGAGTGACATTTTTTAGTTAGTAAAAAAATATAAAATTTAAATTAATCACAAGTCCAACCTACCATTTCATTTATCATCCATCCATTTACCGTCCATTTATCATAATTTTCAACAAGACATGATATACGTAAATACATATTCATACTATTTAAATTCTGTCTGACTCAAAATTATGATAAAAGCTATCAATATAAATATATTCCTTTTCACATTGAAAATAGCACACTTAGCGATCGATTTGCTTGATTACATGGGGAACGTGTGTGGTCCGATCTTCAAGAAAGAAATATAACCTCATCGAATACAATACAGTTAGCTCTATGCGGGCAGTAACTAAGGACGGGTGTATATTATTTCGTTGTTTAATAACTTATGACACGAATGTTTCGAAAAATCATTAATTTAGTTTTGCATTATGATTTAACATGTGTTTCTGACTTATACTATGTTTCCTACTTAATCTGCGACTTTAATTTTACATTTTTTAAATAAGGAAATACTATTTCGCCGGTCTATTGTTTTTGAACTGAGGTTAAAAGTGAAGGTTCTGTAACTATGTGATAATATATATTTTTTAAATACTTAAATATATAGTGTAGTTACAATTATGTTCTTGTTTTAAATTAAATAGTCGCTGTAAAACAGTCTACGAACTTCAAGAATATTATAAACAACAGGTTGCCGCGGATTGTATTGAACTATTGTAAGTATTTTTTTTTCTTTTTAATTAGTTCTGTCATACACTCATCGCAGGTTAATCCGATTTAAAATTTTGCATACACTAAAACAAAATTTGTCGTTTCGAATGGCAAAAATACAAAGTTCATGCGTGAAGTATGAAATTGGTGTAAAAGTATATAACTGCATGATATGTACCTACTAATATGTATGACGAAATGTAAGGCCGAAGCGGGAAATTTGAATTATTTATGGAATAGCAAGTACTTAATTACAAATAATCTGTGTCAGCTTTTAATTTTTCTACCTACATCGAACCCTAACCGTAAAATTGGAAAATTATTTTTTTCCAACCCTCAGGGACAGTACTTAATATGAAATAATAATAATATTGATTAATGTAGTGAGTAGTTAAGATGTGTTAGCGTTACAAACCGAACCTTTAGGGATAAAAAAATACTTTTACGTGAGCGAAACCGCGGGCAACAACTATATAGTAGGTAATAGTTTTACATTGGAATAACTACCATCTCAAGTCTGCCACCAAAATTCATATATTCTAAATAGCTCATGATTTTATTTCAATATAGCCGCTTAGTCAGAGAGCACGCAAGCAGTTTTGGGACGGTATTTGAGGCACTTATGAAATTTTCATCATTCCTTTGTAATATTTGTAAAAAAAACAGAAAAGGAAGAACAGGCATATAGCTACAAACCAAGGTTGTTTGCGGAAGGTGTGCGGCGCTGCGCTCGGCGCTATTTCACTCCTGCGTCTTGGTGTTTATGTAAACAGTTTATGACAGCGAGCGTAATTAAGCAGCTGCTATACCGTTAAGGGAATTAAATAATTCTTCAGAATTCAAAATCGAAGACTTGTCAAAAGGGCAGCGTTCCATTTGCAAAAGTATGAATCTGTAAAGTTGTAATTTTTGCAAAAAAAAACCATCATGTATAGGGTTTGGTATTTCATAAAATTTGAAATCTAATCCAGTCGGTGTTCTTGTCCCTGTGGCCTCTCCAGTCACAAGAAATACAGGACATTCGGGTACGCGACCCCGACCTCTGCGAGCTACTGCAGTCTCAGACAGAGACTTGCGGTATCCCTTACCCTAGGATCTTCTTTGTACCCATTTTCCCTTATACAAATTTACCATGTTCCTTCTTCCCCGTCTTAAAATTACTACATTCTCATGGAGCCGGCCATAAAATTTACCAGCCAAAATACTGTTTACACATTGCGTCGACCCCAATGAAAATTGGGGAAAGAGCAGGAAGATGCTGATTAAGCTAATAAATTGATTTTCAGTGCAAAGCAGATGACTGACCTCAATCTTAGTTAATTTTCTACAAGTTCGAGAACATAGCAATGGGCAATACTATTCTATTGCAATAATAAAATATCTAATAATTATGTCTCAGCGGCAAATAAGATATTAATACATCCTTTTTAGCTTATTAGTTTTGGAACTAACAGATGGCCTGATTTAATACAGTTTGTAGTTTTTTCAATCAGTTTTGAACTCTTTTCCAAATCGTTGCGAGGATAACTAAGTTAATCAGGTAATCCGTTTTAACAAAATGTGTTCAACAAAACATTATGTAGGTTATGTAGGGTTGTATTTTGCCAGACCGTGTTCACCACGTTCACGAATTATTAGTCAGGAACTCTGCGGTTATTGGTCTTTTTTGATATTATCTGGTGGAATTCAACCTTCAACACGAGCGTCAAGAGACTGAGACGAGATCCCGATTCATTAATCACGTCGCTGGTTTTCGACATTACCAGGAAGTAGTAACGTTTTCCTCAAGAGATAAGAGAGACATAGGAAGTTTTGGGAGCTTAGTTAAGTTAGCTATAATAGTCCCCTACCTTTAAGTGATTATTTTCTGTGTTTTTTTGTAACTTTTGAACCCTTGCGTTGTGGTTAACTGTCAAGCTAATGCGATCAGAATCAGTTCACCAAATCGCCTGCAATAACTATAAATAGCTATAGCTAGAAATATCTATCAAACTATGATAACCCACAAAATTTGCTCAATAAATTGGTTGACCGACCTTAAAATGGCATCAATAGCATTAAATAGTATTGCATCATGATCTACTCGCATGGACATAATGTTGAATACTGAACGCTCACTCAATCAATTTTAATTGGTTGCGCCAGCAATAATTTTTCGTACGATAAGACACTGACTGGGTTTTCATTCTACATTATGTTCAGTAGTCTGCTAATTGAATAATCACATGATTAATTCATTAGCAGACGACCAGTGCTCTTAGATAAGTTTAAGTGACTTCTCTATACATTGCAAATTGCAAGTGCATTTAAGTTGTAGAGTCTTTAATAGCAAGTTTAAATAAGGACGAAGTCATCGTACTCGGAGTATGAAGTAGCCGGAAAGAACATGCGTCAGCTGAAATGTAAGGATTTTGTTCTGACAAACGAAACTCGATTGATAGTTGGGCGGCGGACGTTGATTTGGCCCATAAAGTGCCTCCAATGTTTGTGTTCAACCGAAGTGCCATAAGATTGGCCTAGTCCCTTGAGAAAACCGCGTAACATGCCTGAACGTGTCCGTCTCATACAAACTACACTTTGCCAGTTCTTTACCTTTTATGCTTCAGCTTGTGCAATGGATATGAAGGAATTTTTCTAAAAATCGTATTTTAGTTAGCTTTTATTTGTAACAGTACTTACAAAAATGTACACCAAATTATGAATAAATTTCGTAGTAAACATTTAAGTAGTTTTGTAAGTTTTTCATTTGTCCTTGCTTTTAAGATAAGCATAATATACTTAACACCGGCTGTTAACTATTTGATGTTAGCTTTTAATGTGAATATAAATATTGCATTACAGAAGCCGTTGCAAATAGGCAATCCAAGCACCTAACTGTAAAATTGATTTTTATTTATGGCGTTTGCGTTCCTATGAGAGCGCGGTTAGCTGACACTTTTTCAGCACTAAGGTCCTTAGGAGGAGAGTCATGTTACATCCACACGCCCAGTTGGTGTAGTGAACTTTTAAGAGAAATGATAGCAGCTTACCATCAGCTGGGCCATGTTGTTGTCAATCTACCTTTCCCTATAATAAAAAAAAACCGGCCAAAGTGCGAGTGGGACTCGCGCATGAAGGGTTCCGCACCATCATACGAGATTTAATACTATAAACCAAAAAAAAATATGTCTCTAGTAGGGGAGCCCTCTTTAATTTTTAATTCATTTTTATTATTTTTGTTATAGCGGCAACAGGTATACACAATTACACATTCTGTGAAAATTTCAACTGTCTACCTATTACGGAACATGAGATCCAGCCTGGTGACAGACGGACAGTGGAGTCTTAGTAACAGGATTCCGTTTTTAGCCTTTGATTACGGAACCTACAAACCTAAAAATCACGTTCAGGTTGACTCAGTATAATTCCTGGATAAAATTTAAATAATATTATCTGTGAGAGATTTCAAACGGTTGATTACATTCTTACAGAAGAACCATTCATAAGAAAACTAAAGGTTCATAAATAGTGACATTATGTTTGTGTGCCTGTAGGTAAAGATCTATCAATGAGCATTTAATAACATTTTCTTATCAGTATTCTCTTGAATGTAAGACTCTTGCCACGGTCGCTGTTACTCTGAGCTCTCCTTTGTAGATAACAATAATCTGATGTTATCAACGTCTCTAGATAAATATCTTATGTTAACGTTATGATTATTACGTCAAGTACCCGGGTGGCTTAGGAAGCTTAAATTATCTTTTTTAAATACCTAAGTTGGCTAACGAGGACTACTGGTTATAAATTTAGTTCGAGCTCGTATAAGTTAGTTCGAGTTACTGGTATGCGATTCTGACTTGCACGAGCAATAGCTCACACTCTTCAATCCACCCATATAAACTCTTTTCTTCCATTGTCTTCCCTTCTTAACAACCTTTCCTTTTCAATAATTTCAATAAATTCTAAAATCGTGGGAGAGCCATACTTCGGCACGTATGGGCCGTGAACCCGTGGACGCATCATGTCGATATTAATTCCAAATACGGTCCCTTGCAGCTGTAAAAAAATCAAGCTTCGAAGTCAACGCAATCAAAGATACAACCATTTAAGCCTTAGATTTGACTAAATATGAACATTTCGCAGGTAAATCAAATATTAAAGGGTACCTTCCATTGACTTGGAATCATGAAATTTGGTAAGAAGCAAATTCTCACAGCATAAGAAAAGGAAAAAATCCGAAAGTCGTTAATTTGTTGTTACATAATTATGTATTTACATGGGAATTAACGCGATCACGGAAAGGTATGACATACCTCTGCATTGCCTGACGTTTCAACCAGGTTGCACTAGCCGTTTGGGTCCGGATGTCTCCCGGATCTCTCTTATTTAGGGCGCATTACGGCATGCCGTGTGGTTTTAGTTTGTTCGATTCCGACACACCACCCCACCGAAGACTACCCCGGTGGGGTGACGGCCCGAGGGTGATTCCACACGCACAAAAAAATAAGCCGTGCTCACAGACAGAGTAAGCCTGTGACCACTACCTGTTCGTGATCGCGTTAATTCCCGTGTAAATACATAATTATATCATGGGACGCGAAAGTTTAAAGGTTTGTTGTTATATTACATAAAAACAATAGTTTTTCTAAATACAAACTTATATTTTGCGGTTGGAAAGTTGACTTTGTCATAAATCGATATATGAGAGTGAATGTTTAGAACTGCAAAATTAGGTTTGTCTTTCGGAAAAGACTGGCAAAAATTTTCGAGAATTGATTCCCGAGTTGGCACGTACTATCTACATAGGTACACGTTTCTTTGCTTACGGAACCCTCGTTGCGCGAGTCAGACTCGCACTTGTCCGGTTTTTTTTTCTAGAGTTAAGGAAATATGATAAATGTTTAATGAAACATGATTAGCTTGCAAAAATATGAATTAGGTCAGTATTTTCTCTAGGTAATTATTTAAATTGGTATCTCGGAAAAATAATAATGTTTATAGCCCTACAAAAGAAGTGTAGTTATTTTTATTTGAAAAGTATAGATATTTTGTTGTTTCAGATAATGGTGGACGTAGTGTTTGGGGCATGGGACTATGCCATTATGGCAGCAACTATGGTTGCTTCGATGGTTATCGGGCTGTACTTCCGCTTCAGTGGAGGCAAACAGAAAACAAATGAGGTTGGTGACATTCTTGTACTAATGAATATTTTCAAGTTGGCTAAAAACAGACCTCCGGTAGTTCAATCTGGAGTGTTGCACTCCAGGTTGAGCTATCTGGTCTTGAGATTAACTTTACAAAGTGTACCTTTGATAAAAAGTAATAAAGGTATTTCAAGCAACAACGAATGAATGTAGAGGTATCAGATTAATAAATATCGATTAGTTATTCGATTATGTATGATATTGATTTACTGCGAAAACCTCGTGATCTGACAGAATGAGTCAGGTTCAGTAAAGCAGAACGAAATTTCATGCCTAAGAAATATTTGTATACAATTGGTCGGAATAAGTAGGTAGAATGATTTTATGTACTTGCATTATCCTTGTATCGTAACATTTTAACGTGGACATGTCTTTTTCCTGAACATAATGGTATTTTATGAATGCGATTACAGTGTTGTGTGAGTGATTACAAGTTAAATTTATTTAATTTATCTGTTTAGCTAATTTATGTTGTGTGAGAGGGGTGGAGAGGGGGAAATGTCAGCCCAGGGTAGGCGCACAATTTGTTTTTCTTGGTCCAGTCGGGCCCGTCGAATGCACTATCGCTGCGCCACAGTGGTCGTTAAATAGTGAGCCATCCGAGATACGTACTAATTCCAGTCCGATTCCTTGCAAGCTTTGGGCGTACAGAGTATACGAATAGGAGACAAAAGTTTTAAGTACATCTATAACTAATCGCATCCCATTTTAAGTTATGTTTAGCTTACTTGTTTAGTCTTACCGCCACCAATTTTTTGTAGAAAGCAGTGATGGTTACTTATTCCCGGGTGACGTGGTAGTTATAACTTTACTCGTATTGATACATATCTCCTAACGCTTTTCAATTCCGGGAAAATGTCTTAGTAATTTTAAACTACCGAAATTTCGAAGACATGTCCATAGTGACATATACATTTAAATTCATTCATACTAAATCACTACCTATTTCGACCTATAGTAATTACGATCGAGATATTTAAGAGATAGGGTATAGAAAGTTACATATTTCGTCTTTAATTGACATAAAATAAAACTTTGAGAAGTATAAAATTAGTACGGACATATTTTATTACAATATTTTATATAAAAAGATTCCGACGAATTGAGAACCTCTTCCTTTTTTGAAGTCGGTTAAAAAGGCTAAAGTATTAGGAAAGAGTAGGTACAGTGTACAGTTAAACACAACAATAACACATTTGTAATAAAAAAAATTGTCCGCAGGAATACCTCTTGGCTGACCGTAACATGTCCATATTACCTGTGGCAGTGTCGTTAATGGCCTCATTCATGTCAGCCATAACATTGCTAGGCGTGACAGCCGAAAACTATTACTACGGCATGCAGTTCGTCGTCATCAATATATCTTACGGGATAGCAACACCTATCGCTAGTCGATTATACTTACCTGTCTTTTTTGGACTTCAGAAAACCAGTACTTATGAATACTTAGAGCTAAGATTCGGACCTCAAATAAGAATGCTGGCCTCCTTGACTTACACTTTACAGATGGTTTTATATAATGGTATAGTTTTGTATGCTCCAGCAATTGTACTTGAAACAGTCACAGGATTAAATAGACTGATCTCAATACTAGTAGTAGGGATAGCATGTACTATTTACTCGACTTTGGGAGGAATGAAGGCAGTGTTATTTACTGATCTGCTGCAGTCGGTCTTGATGTATGGCGCCGTGCTGAGTGTATTGGTGTTCAGTGCTATGCAAGTTGGCGGGTTTGGAGAAATTTTCGTTATTGCCAAAGAAGGAGGAAGGCTGGACTTTTCGAAGTAAGTGCACGAATTTATTAGTATAAAGTTTAATATGTAAGGTGTTGCTTTTAGTTTAAGTGAACTGAAGTGTCAATCAGTTGAGGTACGGCCTTGTTTTTTTTGCTTAACACAATATGCATCGTTTTTTAATGTGGGTCGCACTCAAACTAAGCTTAATGCTTTGTGTTCGGATTAGGTGCATGCGTAGATATTGATGCCAGGGAAAGTTAACATTCATCTTTTAAGGGTGGGTGTAAAATAATGAAAATAAGTACGGAGAGCAGTCTATTGTTACTGCAGTAAAACTTCTTTAGAATCTTTGTGATTTGAAAGTCGATAAAACAGAAGCATCACGATAAAGTTCCTACGATAAAGTTCCTATAATCTTTGTTTTTGCGCCTGCGTACTACCAATCTTTGTCTTTGCGCCTGCGTACTATATGTCAATGTCAACGTGGTGTAATTTTTGTGCATTTTTTCTCCATATTTCACCTATACTTAATTGATTCTTTACAAATTTACTCTTAAATCCAACCTTAACCTATATTGAAAACGAAGTATTATTAGTTTTGACAGTTCTGTACAGTTGTAACTGGACTTCAGGATTGCTTACTGTTTATTATTAAGGTCATTCTTTGTATATCTTGATCTGTTTTTCTGAAGTTTCATTTCTGCCGTTTGTGAATTGCACACATACACTTTTTTTTTATTTCCAAATGTTAAGTTTAACGGTTGTGATTTTAGTTTCAGTGTAGACCCAACGGAAAGGCATACGTGGTGGTCTCTGACCCTGGGAGGGTTTATCACATATCTGTCATTGTACGGTGTCAATCATACGCAGGTGAGTATTTAATATTAAATCACGTTGAATAAATAAGAATTTTAATGTTAAAATCAAATATTTTTTTTAGTTATTATTGTCTCAATTTATTCCAAGATACTGTCAAATTTGAGAGATTTAAGGTGCAACATGATTAATTTGTTTCAGGTTCAACGATTGCAAACAGTTAGCACCCTGGAGCGGTCTCAGAAATGTTTATGGTGGAGCTGGCCAATTCTATCCATCTTAAGTGTCACCACATGTGCAAGCGGTCTTGGCATGTACGCTGTATACAAAGACTGCGATCCATGGGCTGCACAAAAAATTGGTGCTGTAAGTTTAACCTATTATACTGAGCATATTATCCTCAATTTTCTAGAATGGTTGTTTGTTATTCAAAACAAACGTACGTATGTAGCACGTACATGCTATTACCTTTGCAAAAATCTTTGCTAGTCGTTTGATAGTAAGACGATTACAATCTGTTAAACCATCATTTAAAAAAGGTGATAGATTCAATAATCTATCACCTTATTCCCAATGGAATAAGTCTGGGTAAAACTAAGTCAATATCGATACCCGCCATCATCGGCTAAAATCGGTATCCCACAAGCAATGCCTCCTGCATTACTTGTGGGATACCGAAACTGTAGCTTAGTCTGTAGCCGATATAGTCACTATAATCGTAAATCAAGTTTACTACCTCAAGCTTCCTATTTCGCATGTGTTTACGTAAACTGTAGTCGATCGAGTGTCAGCTGTGATTTCACCTGGTCCAGTATTGTTTTATTCCAGTTTCAGTAGTTTAGTTTTTAACACAAATGAAAATGAAACCCTGTTACTTGAAGATTTGATCAGTCAGTCTTTAAAACTATGTGACACGGCAAATCTCACAGGTAGTGTTTACGATGTATGTCTCCAGATAGATCATCTCATGCCGTACTACGTAGTGGATGCTATGACAAATGTTCCTGGGCTCGCGGGTCTTTTCGTGGCGGGAATATTCAGTGCTTCACTCTCAACTATATCGGCTGCTTGCAACGCTCTTGCTGCAGTGACGTTGCACGATTATATCGGCAGGTAAGTGCCTTTTAAACCCTAGGTATGAGTAAAATAATATCAGATGCGTTATGGGGATCCGCATCCATCATCATCCTCAGCCTCCGCGCCTTTTCCCAACTAAGTTGGGGTCGACTTTCAGTCTAACTACGATACGGCCGAACTTTGATATTTTACGTCAAGCGACTGCCATCAGACCTCCACAACCCAAGTACTAGGCGATATCGAAGTTCTGTAGTTAGACCAGCTTGTCGGAGTTTTTAGGGCTGCAACTACCCCGTAACGAATGCCACAGATGTTTGTATGGCATCCGGGACCGACGGTTTATCGTGCTCTCCGAGGCATGGAGGGGTTTCAATGTGTTAAGAAAGATCACCCATCCTAGACTGACCTGGCTAGTATTACTTAAATTTGTAATGTGCTAACCTACTCGGTTACCACTTAAACACGAGCCCCAGCCGCATCCAAACAGTTATAATAGTAGTGATAGTAAGAATATCGTACTATTAGCAAAGGAATGGGCGGTGATTGCAGAAAGTACTGTTCGTGAAGTCGATTTGTGTGTTGTGGTAGTGATTGCCACTTAATCGCCGAGCCAACACTCTTAACACAATCATGTCACATTTATGTACCAGTTCCATGTAAAAGACAGACGATTAATCGATTTTATATTCTGTAAATTCTAATTTCATGCCTTAAGTGATTTGTGCGTTTCTTTTATATGTATACAGATTGCATTTATCAGAACTAAAATTGCTATAAATAGAAGCTGATACCTGGTCTACATATTTATTGTTATTAAGTCAAAAAAGTTATCGAATACTGTGCATATTTTTGTATGTTACAATGCGTTAACCCGGCGAGTGCGATGTGTACAAATACTGAGATACTAGACAATATCGGCATTCGAAAGAACGTGGCAAAAGGCATGCAATTGTATATTTTTACTTGCTTTTTACTGGTTGTTGTGTGTATGGGCTTATTACTTGTGGCAAACAACTTATATGATTTTTGACAATGCATACAATACGAAAGGAGATGTTCCTAAGCCATCGTTCAACGCGACAAAACTTTACAAACTCACTTAGATGATTGGCACTTCACCACTGTGCGGTTCTACAGAATCTTTTTGCCTCGCACAACTAATCTGTGGAACAAATGGTCGCCTGCGGTATTTCCGGACCGATACGACCTTTAAACCTTCAAGAAAACCTCAAACGCCGGCAACGCACTTGTGACTCTTGCGTTGCAGGTCTCAGTGTTCAGGTATTCACTTACCATCAAGTGACCCGTCTGCTCGTTTGCCCTCTATACCATAAAAAAAAGAAATGACACTTTTTTCTAATGAATAAACTTTGATTTTTCTACAAGATGGTGCAAAGTACCGCCATCATATGTACCCTGGATGACAAAACTAGCTGCTTGCGGTTTTGGACTGCTGTTCTTAGCACTGGCGTTCCTCGCACAGTATTTGGGCGGTGTCCTCCAGGCTGCACTCACGATATTCGGAGCTGTTGGCGGACCATTGTTAGGGGTGTTCACTCTTGGCATGTTCACCACGTACGCCAACGAAAGAGTAAGTTCCTCAAACCTTTCTTTTAAGTCGTAAATCGGCGCACTGCTCATAAATAAACCCACAATACTTATTTTTCTTTTTTAAACAAGTTTTACGAGTTATTTACGATGTTTAGGTATACGGTTAAAATAATTATTAAGTCTTTTGTCATGTTAGATTACGTTGTGATGTAATATTTACAAAAAAACTTTTTAATGCTGTAAAGATTTAATGTTAAATAAAAGACAGAGGTAATACCCTAAAATCATATGGCTAAATCCGAATTACAGTTCTACAATGGTTTTCCCTTGGTGACTGATTTTAATAGATTTTAAGGCGCTCTAATTATAATAAATCGAAAATACAAAAAAATCTTTCAAAACTTTTAATCATAATTATTGATAACGGGGTGGAAGATCCTCATGGATGTCTTCCGCCATCTAGGACGAAGGGTCTGTTGGATTCTGAACGAACACACTTAAAAACCATCCCGGTGTTCCGCTGCTTGCTTAATATTCGGAATGTTTTTAGTTTTTGCCTATAAACCTCAGTTCTTTCGGAAAAGCCATATTTAAAAAATCTCAAAAAGACGAATTTATTTAAATATGAAAAAGGTATTGGAATGTTTTTTTATACTTTTATAAGCTCACCAATACACTCACACACAGATCAATTATCAAATCTGAAAGGGGAAAAATATGCCATTTGCCGACCTGTGACACCTTCGCGTCCACAGAACTGAGCTCAGTTCTGTGGACGACTCTCTGTGGACTGTGCGTCACCTCGTTATCAAAATCAGTAAGGAAGCTTCAAGCAATACAGATTTATTATAAATTAGTATGTCGTATCGCAGAATAAAAGTAAAGTACCTACGGTATATCTTTAAAATGGTGCATCTACCTGTTGAATAATGAATATTTGAATACCTAAATTAAACAGAACGACAAGACTTGGGTATCGCATCGCAATTAATGTCTAGTTGTCCTTACTTATGAACCGTTTAGGGGTTTATTAGGTAGGTAATTAATCGGCCTGTTGTTGGTTTTACAGCTTGTATTTCAACCGTGCCGCTATTTCACGTCCCAACGTTGCGATTTGCATTCGATTCGATTTTATTGATACAGAAAAAGAAACTTCTTTTAGAAAACCAAATTAATCGTAGTGAAATTTTTGGTCAAGCACGTTGTCTGTAAAAATAAAAAACTGACAATCCTTTTATCAGTCATTTCGTTTGTTTTTGTTAGCCAACTTGATTGTAAGTAAAACATTTCAACATTTTATACTGTACTGAGTATCCGCTAAGGATTATTAAAGTAGCACCTCACCTACATGCGGCAATTCATTGGATCACTTCGGGGTCACCATTGAAGTGGTTTAGGCCAGGGGTCGGCAACCTGCGGCTCGCGAGCCACATGCGGCTCTTTCGATGTAAACTTGTGGCTCTCCAGTTTCATATGTAAACAAATATTATTTACCATCAAAACTCTTAAAACCTGTAATTGAGTACTATGATATAGTATGACTGAGATTTTTTATAATTTTTATCCGCAACAACCCTTAAATATTTTTTGAGGGCGAAAAAAAAAAAACAAAAATATTATAGGGGCGCCACTTGTGTTTACAAATTTAATTGGCTCTTTAAAAATTTAAAAATTTTGTAAAATAATTTTTGGCTCTTCCGTTTCAAAAGGTTGCCAACCTCTGGTCTAGGCGATTCCTGAGGTTTCTTTTGAAAGAAATTCCCGGTATAGTCTTGCAAAATACTTACACGTAAAAAAAGCTGGAGGACAATTAAATTTAATCTGTGGCTCAGTTCTTATCTGTGGCCCAATCTAGTGAATTTCAGATTACTGTATGTATTTACATCTCGCTTCTCTCTTCTAGGGTGTATCACTCGCGTTACTGAGTGGGATGGCAGTAACGCTATGGTTTAGTTTCGGAGGCCCGCGACCACCTGTAGTGAAGCTCCCTCTCAGTGTGGAAGGTTGTGCGATGAACGTCACACTGCCAATTGTTCCACCACCCTCAAATGACTACTTCTATCCATACCGAATTTCATACATGTGGACAAGTCTCGTAAGTAAATATGATATAATTAAAGTATGTTAGCAAATATCTGACCACTGTTGCCATAAACTTTTAACATCACTAAATATGTTGTTCGTATCTCCATCAGCATTCAAGTGATTGTTATCAATTTATAATGCATGCCTAGCCTTTTATAACCCTCACTATTTACCAATATTTATCAATCGACCAATAGCGTGGCGTAACCCGTATAACTAGTCATAATAATGTCTATTAACTATTTTTTTTATTAAATAATGAACTGTTTTATCATCTATTATAGTTTGCTCCTATTTTTAATAAAATAAATACGAGTTTTCGATGTGTTGATTAAGTATTTAAAAATAAACTCATTTCCTTAGATGAAATGTACCACCGAAGCTCATTTGTTCACTTTTTAATAGGTGCACTATTTAGGTATTTCTCTAGCACCCTAAGGTAGTCTGGTAGAGAATGCCTTTGGCGTGAAGCGGCCTCTGTGCTTCTTGTGCATAAAGTATAAATATATAATAATTGTGATTGATGACTGAAGCTGCAGCCTTCATACTACTAGCAGTCATTCAATAACTCATGTACCTACATACTTGCGCAGGACAAAATTTGGGTATTGTAAGAAGTGAACGCAATCTCAGTTATACCCACGTTTATCCATAATTATACATACTACTTACAGATACAGGGTCAAGTTATTATTATTATTAAGTATTATTATTAGTAATAGCGACTCCCTGATCTGGAATGAGGTACGTACCTGCGCAGGAGAAAATAAGTTGTGAAGTCAACTATCTACCAATATTAATATTTTAAACTATTGTGAACAATAAAATTATCCCTATGCGAAACTGTTAATCCCTATACCGCCCAACTTAAAATAAAACACGTTTAAACGTTTACGTGTACACGTGTGTTGTACGTGCGTGTTGATACGTGTGTGTTCCATTTCGTGCGTGTGGTATTAGTACCACACGCACGAAATGGAACATTTCTGGTTTCTTTTTTTATTCCAAAAATATTTAGGAATTGTACATATTTTTGGGATTTAAAAAATCACAATTATTACGTCAATGTCAATAATTTTTATTGATTAAAATTTTACAAAATAATTTATGAAGGGAAGGGAGAAGAGGAATTAATAAACAAAGTTATCATTACATTACTAGTAAGAATGGGTTTAAAAAGTCAACTCGTTAACCCACTTTGTTATGAACTGGGACAGCTGACTGAAAATTATTTCCGACGCCATCAAAACGCTGAACCAAAGTAAACAAAAATGCTATGTAAATTTTTATGACTAATAAAACAATCGGTCTGGCCAAAAAATCGGTCAAGGTTACATGCAATAAATCACGTGGATTTCACCATTTACAGTAATTAAAATGTAACCTAGATAATAATAAAATCATGAATATTAGTATTCAGTATTAATGATCCCTGAGGAACCCCAGACGGGACCTTGATCCATCCTGGATCAAGAAGAACAACTGCCATGGATCTATTTTGAACGTAAGAGCAAAACCAATGATACAAGTTTCCGCGTATGTCAAGATTAAATAATTTGGATAGAAGTATATTGCTGTAGTCAGTGTAAATTGTGTCCACCTGGTTGTTATTCTCCATACTGAAAGTGAGGAACTCATTGAAAATAACAAGATTGGATACTCGGGACCTGTATCACTGATTTGGCCGTGATAGGTCCTAGAAGCTGGACATGAGGAATTAGACCGTTTACTTTTTGAGAATGACCAAAACATTTTTAGGTTAGTGGAAATAATATCTTCGATTTTAAGTATATAACTATTATTCTTCTTTTTTTTACTCTGTCACAAAGTAATTTAAATTTGTTTCCGTCTGATTTATCACTATAAACATTAAATTTTGAGTGATACTAGTAATAATTGTTGACATCACCATTCACCATGGCGACAATCTTTTAAAGGCAGACAAAGAAAAAGAAATAAAATATTTGGACTTAGCCCACGATCTTGTCGACATGTGGGGTGTGGATTCTGTAATCGGTGTGCCGATAGTCATTTCGGCGGATGGGTAAATTGCTAAGAACCTCGATCAACATCATAAGAGGCTTATGTTAGGCGGCTGGATTAAGAAGAACCGGCTGGCCTGGTTTCTGTCTCTGGAATCCTAACCACCGGTAGCTTGGTTCCTGTACCCGGTACCACGGGGATATTTTTTTTATATTTTTGAATATATTTATACTAATATTATGGAGTACGAGTGGTCTGCCTACTTCTTTGTTTTGCAAACAGGCGCGCAAAGCTGAAGAGTTTGTTTGTTTGCTTGAACGGGATAATCTTAGGAACTACTGGTTCGAATTGAAAAATTCTATTAGTGTTGGATATCCCATTTATCGAGGAAGGCTATAGGCTATAAAACATCATGCTACGACCAATAGGAACGGATCAGTGACCAGAAACTGCGGGGACGGCTAGTTTTTTATAGACGGTTAAATACCTAAAATATAATTTACATGTTTGGTTAAATAAAGAGAAAATAATAAAAACAGACATATATTTTAACAACATCAACCATAATAAAATCAATGTCAAGGAAAAAAATAGAAAAAGTCAATATGTAAAATAAATAATAAATAAAGAAATAATCGTCAAAAATAATGTTATGTAATCATTAAATATTTAAATTAATTTAAACATTATATGGCACCTATTATCTATTAGATAATGACCCCTGATAACCTTTATTGAAAGACGTTATTGACTTTATTGGTCTTATCTACTGAAGCTATATTGGTAATGCATATTTTTTATGATTTTAAGTATGTACTTTATGAACGTAATTATTTTTGTAATGGCAATTCTTACGTCACCTCGAGCGCGTTGTACCTAAACGGAAATAAAATATATTGGTGTTTTATTGTATCTCATAAACATATAACACAGATACGCGAATGATAATGCAAAGCAAAAAGCACACAACTGGGGTATTATCAATTGGTAGCTCTCCCTGCTGATAGTCCTTACATTGTCTGTGGTCTGGATGCTATGGTCTCTTGAGCTCCATCCGGAGATACAACAAACTTTTCGATGGTTTCCTCCCTGACTCTCCGACACTAGGCTCAATTTTATTCTAAAACTAGCAGTTTCCGCGCGGCTTCGCTCGCGTGTACATATTTGTTTATTTTGCGCGAATCCCTAATTCTTTTTCCAAAAGAAAAGTAGCCTAAGTTACTCCTTATAACACCAGCTATCTGCCTGTGAAAGTCCCGTGAAAATCGGTCCACCCGTTCCGGAGATTAGCCGAAACAAACAGACAGACAAAAATTGAAAAAACTAATTTTTACTCATAGGTATCGTGCAAATAACTGTATGAGCTTAAAAAAACCTATTATTTTGACATTACAAACAGACACTTTAATTTTAATTATTTGTATAGACTATGTTCCGCGGGAGTTCGCGGGACAATTTTGGAGATTTGCCCATACGTACAAACGAAATTTCATTCTGCGATGTTAGATCTTATATCGATCTTTAAATTAGACGACCTTCTCGGAAACGTGTGTTATGTAAACAGTGTTTAATGCGATTCGGAACTGATACGTTGTTTTTTTAACAACTGCTCTTACAATCCACCTAAAGCATTAGGTACCTGGACATTGTTCAGTGGACAAGGTCGAATATCATTTGAGAACTATTTTTGATGAAGCACGTATCAAAGTCCACTTCCAAATTGAATAATAATAACTTCACACAGCTCACACACGGTCGTCTGATCCCAAACTAGGCAAAACCTGTACTATGGTAACCAGACTACTGATAAACATACTTATATATTTCTAAATACATACATATTATAGATAAATTACACCCAGACACAGAACAAATTATCGTGCTCATCACACAATTATTTGCCAGTCGTCGGCAAGTTGAAAACAAAGTCATAATAGAACCAGTTTTAAGAGTACGATCGTTGAACTTTTACAGTTGTACACCTAGTGTGGTTTGTTCCTCTTTTTAAAACATAGTTTTCTACAATATTTCTCTACATATTTTGCGAGTATGTATCAAAATATCAAGAAGAACGTATCAAAATATCTCTTAAACATTTACAGATAGGATTGACCTGGGTGATGGTCGTTGGAAGTATAATCTCGTTGCTATGGCGTCAAGAGCAGCCATGGGAGCGAGCAGGCCAGTCTCACCCTGACCCTGCATTATTTACACCGCCTCTAGCCCGTAGGCTGCGAGCTAAATTTGAGGAGAAGTCTGGCGTTCAGGTAAAGGACGAATGAAGTGGTCATGCATGTGGATTGTAGCAGCCTTTAGAGAGCATCGCAGACGCAACTTTTTACAATAAGCACTTTTGTTTTGGGTATGCATGTAAATTCCTTTTGCTTGAAATGTAAACGCCTATGTACACGGAGAGAGTGTCGAAGATACTATTGTCGAAAGAACATAACTTTGTGCCCTTTCAGGTCCTACGTTGCGCTTTCCAGTCCTTGATCTTCGTTCGAGAACACGTAAAAATTATGACACGATAATCTTATGGCAATTAATAGCGTACGGGTTCTCGCCACAAAACGTGCGATAAACTCTCTCCGTCTAAATGGGCCTTAACCTTTAAAAATAACGCATTTTTATTTTAAGCTAAATTGCACTTTCCTGCTTGTTAGATATTGTAGTGAAGCTTCTTATTGTGAACATAGATAATAATACCATACGACCTTATTTATGCTTAATATTAATTTAACATATCTATGCGAGGTTTACTCGTCGTTTTTTTTTGGAAAAAAGACACCAAAGACAACAAACGTTATAACAACAACAATAAACCTAGAAAGCATAACCTTATCGAAATACAAAATTTGTTCAAAAACGTTGAGTCGTTTCCTAGATACACGAAATATACATATTATAGGTACATACAAGAATTATTCGTTTAAAGTTATTAGAAAGATCTATAAAAAAGAAAAGTTTGGATTTTTTAAAGGTAATCATGACGCATTAGCAAAAAATGCTGATTTGATTTGATTCATAAAATAAATATACTTATAATGCCTTTTAACCGACGAAATTTTTTTTTTGAGAAATCCATTTAAAACATGTTAATATTATTCATTGTTAATACACACACATACTATGCGATTCAAATAAGAGTAGGACTGACTGCGCCATATTGTGATGTCATAGCTGTTAATTCGAACCAATTAGGTAGGATGAGCAAAACAGATATTCTTGAAATAATCAATTTATTTACAAAATACATGAAAAATTGGATCAGATATTTTTTTTCTATTTAAATTATGTGAAAACGACTACAAATAGCTAAAGGTGTCCAGTATACATGTTGACCTGTCATGTTAGGAAAGTCTAAACAATGACTGTCGATTTAATGAAATAAACAAAAACATTCGAAATTTAATAAATTATGGTCGGATATAGACCAACAGGCGACTTCTAGTTATTTTTAAAATTATGAAATTGATTGAAGTCATAATACTATAGCTAAAAAGTAAAGTAATTTTTTTAATGTTAAGTACGCAAATTAGTTTTGTGTGCAAACCGTACGTTCCAAGTGACAGTTGACAGATTAAGGTCATTGACGTTCCTATTCTTATTTGAAACGCTTGTATAAGAGCTCTCAGTCATTTCAGCCATAGAACGTCCACTGCAGGACATTGGCCTCACGCAATGACTTCCAAGAAGACCTTTGACCAAGGTTTGAAGTGGCCTGCATCCACTTTCGACCCGCGATCTTTATAAGGTCGTCTGTCCTGTCAAGAGTACTCAAGAGTTCTCACCTCAATTAATTACAACTTATTTTTTAGTCAAATCAAAAAGTATCTTTCAAAGGCAATGATTTTTGACTGTGTCCTACAAATGAGCAATTGTATAAAATATACACAATTTCACTACAAATCCTCCTAAAAATTTGCTAAATTTTACGTAGGTACGCTTTCTTTATATCTTGAAATGTAGAAGCAAATACTTTGAGAAGGCGTAGTTAATAATTAAAACTGCTATAATAAATACCTCATGCAACCTACTATGTATTTACTCTAACATCCACCTAACACTTAAATCATTAATGCTTTTAAAGAATGCATTATGTATATTCATGTATTTTTTAACAATATGTTTATGTATTTAGTAATAGTCTGTATGTTTACATTACCTAGACATTACATTATTTTATACAAAAGGAAAGTATGATAAAGAAACACTTTATCCATAGATAATCTGTATTCAAACATGGAATTTGGTTTGTTTGTTTCCACAACACACTACAAGTTAAGAATGTGTCTGTCAGTCAGTATGCTGGATACTGACTGACAGACACGGGTAGAGTTGCGGGTTCAACTAATTCGGTTTTATTAACAGTATCGACTCATAAGTAACTTTAAAAGTGTTCATTTAGCTTTCATTTTACTCAGTACTAGGTTTTGGTGAGAAATTTTGAAATAAAAGTACCCCAAGTTATTCCTTGCGACGAAAGTCTCGTCAAAATCGGTTCAGACATTTCAGAGATTAGCTAGAACCAACACTTACATTTCATTTATTTCTTTACATTTTGTCATATTTCACCTTTTATCAATGCCGTAAGAATTTTAATTATTTTGAAATTTAAACAGTTTTTTTATTGTATTAATGTTTATGTGTAAATTTATGTTTGCTTGATTATGTACTCTGTGTATTAGTTAGGATGTAGTTTGTTTTATAGATGCAACATCGCTCTGCATCGGTCGAAAGAACAGAGTTTTAGATGAGTAATTAAAAGCCGTGTAATAAAATACAGTTCGATGTACTCGCCAGACATAGCACCTAGTTAGACACTGTTTTCTAACTGGAGCACGATAAAGGTAGGTCGTTTGTTCATAAAATTCTAAGATTTTTGCATGCTTGGTGCTTCTGGGATAATTTGCACGTAAATTAACACTTAAAAACAACACTTTAATTGGTTAAACTGTAACTGTTTCTTGGAACCTATTCAAACACTAGAAATTAATTATAGGAGGCAGTGTTGGGCAAATTTTAATTGTACAGACAATTAAAGATTAACAATTGATTAATTGTCACCATAACAACTAACAATTGATCAATTGTAATTGTGGAAAATTACAGTTTACAATTGATTAATTATTAATTGTAGTGGTGGCAATTAACATATAATTATTTGTTAATCGGGATTTGGTACAGTTAAGAATTAATAAAGTTTCAATTATTTTATGAATTTAATTAAAAACTAACAATTTAAAAGGACTACTGTACGGAACTGGTGCGTGGACTGGTGTCTGGTACAAAATATGTAAGATACTGAAATACGCATGTTAGTTACAAATAAAACACTGATATTAATAATCATTAATAATTTTAATTAATCCTGATTAGACAGATAACGACAGATTTTAACTATTTACCTGTGTAGAACTAATGTTCTAATGAACGCCATGTGGCGTTCATCAGAAAAGAACGTGGCACAAGCTATTTTTTTCATTTCATTTCCTTCCATGTCATCAGCATTGGTATCAAATTCAAATGCTTCATGTGACGATTCTAAACTAAACACGTTTCAAACTTTTAGGTTATACGTGGGGTACACTGAAAGTTTCTCGTAACTCATTAATAAAACAATGCGGGTCACTAGTTCTACCTTTTCAGAAGCCAAAAATTACCTCGTCTTGATCGCAGTGTGCGCCGAAGCATTGTCATGGTGCAACAGGATGCGGCTTCTTGGTAGTTTTCCCCTAACTTTTTCAAAGACACTGGGCAAACAAATGGTGGTGTACCACTGAGCATTCACGTTTTATAATATTACAAGGATAGGTATAGTGAAAGATGATATTCGTTTTTTTATTAATAAGTAGGTAGTATTGATTTTTAATAATGTAGATAAATTTTTTTGAAATCTTGTATTACTTTTAATTGATTTCGGTAATGCTAAGTAAGTTAATTGTAGGTTTTAATTATTTCATAGAACAATTTAAAAAGTTAACACACGTTAATCTAAATAATTTAATTGCAATATGCAATTAATCGATTAATTACAATTAATTTAATTGCAATTGATTTAATTGCAATTAATTTAATTGCAATTACTTTTTTAGTCTACTAACGAGTCGATTGAAAAATTAATTGATTAAAGCCCAACACTGATGAGGTGGCCTAAAGTTATGAAAATGTTTGGCTTGGAATAATTACCGGCCAATGCCATGACATAAATAACTATTTTAAGTTCTTTTATTACGAACATAAATTGTATGAATTTACTTTTGGATACATTTTTTCCATCCAATTTTGTCACTAAAAGTATGAAAACAAAATTAGTAATTAAAATGTAAAAAAAATGACTAAGTTGTTAATAGTTATTAAATATAATGAAATAAAACTGTTTTATTTATTAATACTTAAATATATATATATATTTTAATTGGTAACATTATTGTTATATATCGTCATTTGATGATTTTTTATTTTTTCATCATTACTTTTATGTACGAGGAGAAATAAGTAGCCCCCCTTTTAATGAGGCTAAATTATTATGAGACTGGGTTTTATTTTAGTTTAATGAGGTTTAATAACAAAGTGATAACTTCTTCCATTATTAATATTAAACAAATAACTTTATAAAGCATTTTATTGTATTTTTCAGTGTAAACTCTTGAAATCCAATGGCGTTCAAGAATGAGCTTCTACACGCGTTAAGTAGTCTATATTATTTAATTTTTGTAATATTAATAGGTAAACACTGTTAGAACGTATATATAATATTTATTTAGCGATTGTTATTACATGTTGCTACATTCCTAGTTCACAGACATAATCATGATAGATTTTATGAATTTATATTTTTGTACACCACTATTACTGTGCGTTTAATTTTGTGAATCAACCAAAGGATGTGTTATAGAGTTGATTCATTATAGTTCCATATATTTATTTACTCGGCTGTGTTTAGATAGTGTGTGATGATAATACAAAGTTTGCCTGTAAGAGATTGCTTGTTAGCGATAAGGCCGCCTGAAGTGCTTGCTTCGTTTAGATAAATATCTATGCTTAGAAATATTACTTAGGTATACAATAAAGAGTATTTGTAATTGTAATAATGTGTGTGAGTGTATACTCTCAACGGTTAAGGTGTTTTTAACTTCGTAAGGCAAGAAAAAATTAAATTAATTTAACTATTGTAGTTACTGGTAATAATAATATGGTGATTAGTGCAAAAGTGTTATCCTAAATTATTTATTAATCCTCTTGATTTAATTATTGGATGTGATGTTATTAAGTATGATATAGTGATAAAATATTAGGTCACAAAAAAGTCGTACTAGGTAAATACACAGTGCTTCATGTCACAAAATGTTCGATTCAAGTTAGTGGCT
Source organism: Euplagia quadripunctaria (assembly GCA_963859945.1). Taxonomy (NCBI): domain Eukaryota; kingdom Metazoa; phylum Arthropoda; class Insecta; order Lepidoptera; family Erebidae; genus Euplagia; species Euplagia quadripunctaria. The sequence continues at coordinate 4,897,748 of OY982567.1, read as the reverse complement.
TAGGTTCAGTGGCATTTTATTTATAATCGATTAAAAATATATTTTACGGGTGGTCCCAAATATTCGTCACAAATATAGAAAATACTATTTGCTGAATAAGTATTAAATGATATGTAAACTACTTTGTTTATTTGTCTATTTTCAGCAATGTGTTAGACAAGTAAAATAAGAAAAACACTGATATAGAGAACACATGGTATGTCTTTGTAAGTATAGTAATATTGTGTTTTGTTACTATATTATTATATAAAATAGTAACAATTTTTAGACCAAGACAAGGTACTTATTTACTATTTTTAATAAATATTTTGACAATAATCCTACAATTTATTATTTATAACAATACTTGAACTAAATAATTATCATCGTGGTGATGTAGTTAAATAAGAATATAATGTAAGTATATAAAAATTAATTGCCACGTCATGTATGTCGGAGAATCACATGAAAACAGCTCACATAACTAAGAATTAGTAAGAAGTGCGATGTGGGCGGGGCACACGCGCTGATGATGCTATGAGCAAACGCTCATAGCTTCGGCAAACGCAATCATTTTCGTATATATGGTAGGCGGGTGAAAAAACTAAATGTTTGCCAAATTGCGCGAGAATTATGTATCGAAAAAGAAGTTGGGCATACAGTGTGTCCAAAGAAAGGACATCATTTGGTTCGGTGAGTCCAAAAACTTTTGTTTTTAAGTAAAATTTATAAAAAATCACAAAGTAATTTGAGAGAATGTAATATAATTTGAGAGAAAACCGTTATGATCTAATCTACTAAAACAGTTATAAATTGCACATCGTATTTAAGTACTAACTATATTGGTACTACGAGAGCACGCAATGAACTACATTGCTTACAGAAATATTGTTATACATTTTGCACCAAAATATTTGGTAAATGTTAAGATACACCAGACTGGTTAGCCCTCTATTGACGTATCCCTGTCTCGATCGTAATGGCTGACAAATTTGTATACGAAACGCTACCTTATACTGATCAGAGCGTGTATTTAGTACAATAAATTATTAATGGCGTTTAGGATTTATATTTAAAAACTCCTCTGAGACGAATTAGCTCAAAGTTCGGTATGTGTAAAATAATGATTATCGTCTTAATGTGTGCAACTGGCGACACATGATTTTGAAAAGAATACAGCTAATGGCATTTCCAAATATATATTCTCAGTTCTGTGGAACAGTTAGACCGATTCGGCTGTTTTTTTTTGTTACGTTCGTAATTGCCACGACAAGGTTTGTATAAAAGAAAGTTTTTGCAAAATCAACTAAAAAGTTGGCAATACTGATGGTATTTTATGAGGAAACAAATCTTTGTAATTTTTCAATTCGATATTGAATTACATTACGTGAAATGAGGCACAGCTGGGTTCAGGCACAGTTCTGTTGTCACATGTTTTCTTAAAAACACAGATTCTTCAGACTTATTTCCTTGGAAACTCTGATGATGAAATCAATCAGTATTGTACTCTTTAAGCCCATAATTCTTCTGTACGTGTGTTTGTAACTGAACTGCTAAACACCTGGACCGATTTTGATGTTATTTTATGTTTAAGTGGGTCCCTGAATGGTTTAGATTCACGATTGGACCCGTTAGGTGGTGTTGTAGCCAGGTTTAGGAGTCTTATTTAATACTAGCCGTTCCCCACAGTTTCACTCACGTTTATGGTCACTCGCTTTGCTCCTAAGAATTGTAGCGTGATGTTACATTATCTATAATATTCCTTTAACGAAAACTCGATCCTATACAAAAATAATTATTCAAATCCGACTGATAATTACGACACCAAAAAGATAATTATAGTTTTGGGCAGGATAACGTCTGTCGCGTCCGCTAGTACATTGCATATAAATATATAGTATCAATATGTGAATGATAAAGCAAAAGTAATTGTCGAATATCCACGACGTGCTTGATAGAAATGATGATTGATGATTTTGTTAAACAACAGAAATAGATAACATTTCAAAAGTGGCTCAATAAACATCCAATTAACCTAGTTTAGCACAGCCAACAGACGACATTACAGACAAGAGATTTTAATATTTTTTTACGTGAATCATGCTACTGCAGAGAATGCAGTTACAAAAATCGTTAAAAATAATTAATTTAAATATTGCCTAAACATTATACCTACTAAAAATGATTGTTTAGAATACAAATCAACTGATGATCAGTGAACAACAATACTTACCGAGTTATGTCATAAACTGCTAAACTCGGATATAAAAGACGCATTGATCATTCTAAGTTTTATCAATAGCTTGTCGAATTAATCTCATTAAGAGGTTATTGTTGATTTATTAATAGTAAAATGCGCTGGCTGCCTTTGTATGTAAGTTAGGTTTAACATAAAATTTAAATAAATAATCATCAAAAGTAATGTACAAATAATTAATAATGATAACTTCACACATCTTACACACGGCCGTCTGATCCCAAACTAGGCAGTTCTTTTTTTTTTTTAATAATGATTACTAGTAACGTTACTAGTAATCTTTATTTATTTAAATTTCTGTGTACCACACTGCTGGTAAACATACTTATATATTTCTAAATACATACTTATTATAGATAAATTACACCCAGACACAGTAAAAATTATGATCATGCTCATCACACAATTATTTGTCCTGGGTGGGAATTGAACCCACGACCTCTGGCTCAGCAGTCAGGGTCACTAAACAGTAGACCAACTTGCCTAAGTAGTAATTAATTATAATTAGGGATTAACTTAGCATAACAAAGGCAATGGATGACTTAATAAAAGCTGTTCTGGATCCCTCTTATTTTAGGCGCAGTACGGCACTTCGTGTGGTTTTAGTCGGTTCGATTCCGACACACCGCCTCACCGAAAACCCCGGTGGGGTGACGGCCCGTGGGGGTTTCCACACGCCAAAAAAAATAAGGCAATATTATGGTTAGGTAGCCAGTTACCGCCACAACGCTCCAATGCTTCCTTCCATGCAGTTATCGTTACGAGTCCTACGAGTTAAGGAAAACATGCCATGCATGTTAAAATTATTTTTAGGATTTGATAAAAGAAATCGCATAAAAAAATTAGAGCCGCGGCTAAGGAAAGTCAATTCTGAAAATCCAACGCTAGTTAACAGCCGATTGTGACGAATCTTTTGCTCAATACGTCTGTATGAATCTAAAGACAGCTGAGCGTTTTTTTAGAAACTGTTTTCGTTTGCAGAACATGTGTTTTGTTTTCGAAATTATTTATTAAGTATCCCGTACTCTCTTACGTAAGTTCAGATACCAGGAAACACTTAAAATGCCCAAAATACCAACCGACAAGTAGCAAGGTACGAGTAACATACTCGTATGCTACGCCAGCTAAGGATACTATTGCGAGATATAAAATATTTGCTTTGCTTCGAAGGTGACTGGTAGGTACCTCTGCTACCCCACGCGTGCGTGCACACAGTAACATAACACAGAACAGTAACATTGTTTTGTAGTCAAAGCTGAACACTTACGTAATAAAAAGTATGTCTAAATCCATTTTATAATAATTATTGTTGAACCTGAACTTAACATTTCTTTAGCCACTAATGCAGTATAATGTTTAGCATCTTCTGTCATGAGATAGCTCAGTGTTTTTTTTTTGTAATTTGGACAAAATAACTTGGCTTTGTAGTCTACTCTGGTGAGTGATTTAGGGTTGATTAAAATTAGGGTGTGCCAAGGTTGGGTCAAGTTGAAACATCTGCCTATTTTTGCATGAAATATTTCATATTACACTGGGTCGCCCGGAATTCGTGTCAAGGCCGCGAACGGAAATGTTATGGCCGGAGCACGATCTCGAAAGGTCGTCGGTAGGTACTTGTTCCTGACCCGGCTAAGATACCTACAAAAAACGGGTCGTGCCCTGGCCGTTATATGGCCGGGCTTTGGCCCCGGCATAACATTAATGATTCCTAATGGTTCTTCTAGTATTAAGAATGTAAATATGTATTATATATAATACTTTCTTTGCTAACTTTATCTATTGTTACTTATAAACACAATTTTTATGAAGGTATTTTATATTTACATACCTATATAAATGTTATAACAAGATTATCTTCCAAATTTGCACGCACGCGTAAGGTAGGTATTGTAAAACTGCTTACTCAGTTGAATTTTAGAAACATGTATTTTTATAAGTATATCCAGTATTTTTATCATAAGATGCAATATAATATTAAGAAGAATGGTGAAATAAAAATACAAGTCCTTTTAAATGATTCCACATTTGTACACATTTGTACAAAGCTTTGTACTTAAAGGTTAATTGTGAAATCTACCTAAACACAAATACATACAAAGTAAAATATTCAAAATAAATGAGTTGTGAATGAGTACAATTGCAGTTTTATTTTGTATCAAGTGCATCTGATTCCTTATAAACTATTTATCACTTATGTATCTAATTTATTAAGCAGATAAAAAGCCTCCATTTGGTCTTGTCAACTCCTCCACTTGTCTTCTTAAATAGGTATTCTAGAAAAGAAAATAACTCGTAGTCAAATTAAATTATTTAAGTTCAAAAGTTTTAATAGTTAATTGAATATTTTTTGGTAAATTGATCTTAAAATGAACACTGAAACATGAGCACTCGCAGGCCCGAAGAGCCGTTGCTATCGAACTGTTGCTATGCGCTGCCGCTCAGGTATCATGGCCACCAGACCGTGTCCACTGTCTCCGAACGAATACTGAGAAAGCGTCGTTCGTATAAATGATACAATTACACCGCATTAAAAAAACTCCACGCTGTACCGTACCGGGAAAGTATTCCAGTATCCTAGGAACTTAATAAATATGCATAAAATATAGACTAAGATAGAATACTATCTCACGTATTTTCGACGCACTTAGGTAGTTGTTCTTTTGGGAACGGAATACCACTTCGATAGGTACTTGATGCGGGAGACAGTGTTGTATCCATCCGTGCATTCAATGCGATTACATAATTTTTAATTGAACCACCTACTTATGTTTATGAAAATAATATATTATCCATTTTATGATAAATCCTTTAAGGTAACTGCAATCCGTTTATGGAATGCATTACCTGTAAAAATTAGACGAGCTCAAACCCTAACATCTTTTAAAGCACTTTTAGAGGAACACTATTTAACACTATAAATGGTGTACAATATAAAGTATGCCTAAAATGTCTTACTAATTATTATACTTATTTCACTATATATGTGTAAGTGTGTGTATGTATATGTATCTATGTGTATATATATATATATATATGTGTATATATGTATGTGTAGATACTTCATGTATTCCTCTATCCTATTCACTCCATTTTTATCTCTCAGATAAGTCGTAATATCATTCGCTTTACCTAAATACTATATTTATTGTTACATTGTTCCAGTTCTAAATATTTTTGGTACGCCACCAGCTACCGATTATTTTCCTCTGTGTTTCCATACAAAGGTTGTCTGGAAGACATCGCTATTAGCGATAAGACTGCCCATTGTACTTGCCGCCTAGTATAAACTGCTACTATGTTTAATTGCTGTTCAACTGTGGTGTACATTAAAGAATGTTCTATCTATCTATCTATATTATCCCTGATTATTTGGCATTTTTTAATCGAGTCGCGACGTTTTAAATTTGACCTTTCATAAATATCTTATACGTACCTCTCGCAGTAATTCGTCTTCCCTCTCGGCCGCAATTTTGAGCATCTCCTTCGACTTCTCAAGTAACAAGTCCTTGTCGTGTATAGTTCTTTTGAGATTAACTATTTCTACACGATGAGATTCTAGTTGTACGCGACCCTGGAAAGAAATATCACCCATTAAATATTTAACTTTAGTAAGTATACAAAATTAAATAAATATTTTTTTTACCTTCTCGGTACCACTGCGACTGCTGTTCGGTCTCGAATCCATCCTTTTATAAACGACACCTGATTTCTGTTCGGCTTGCAACTTGTGTATTACACCTGCAATGATTAGATTGCTATGTTACTATGTTCTTTCCACCACTATGTTACATACACACCATGAATTTAATATTAATCACAACATCATCAAATTTTCCTTTCATTTCCATTCATTCATATTGGCAAATTAGTGCCCCCGGGTTATAAAAAAATATTTAAGACGACAATACGGAGAATATTATGGAGTAGGTAGTCAAGAAAATTATTTTTGGACATGACCACGGTAGCCATAGATATATAGGGAAACGGTAGCCTGTAGCATCAAGACAACATTATATGAACAATATACGTAGCAACCCATATTACCAAAGGATCATTTTATGTATGGTTTATTTTCCTTGGTCGCGCTAGCTCACTCAAGATTTAAACGTCTTGGACATACATACCTCTAAGAGTCAGTACGGTTTGTTCTAGATCATTCACTCGATGCTGATGAGCAGTGGTGGGCAGTACCTCCATAGAATTTATCTTATGTATCAGTTGAACATTTTCCTCCTTCAACATCTGGCAGTAACTGTTCCAAAAATGAATGCTTAATAACCACTTTTAAAAAAAGATGTAAAAACCGCTTTTAAATCGTGTAATGGTATATTTTTCGAACTACAGTATTTTTCAAAATTTTTTTAGGTGTCAAAAACAAATAAGTACACCCAAGCATTTTCAATGAAGAGCCAAACTTCTTTTTACTTACCTAACAATGGCTTTGGCCCTGGCATTTAAAATTTACATTGAATATGTATTTTTTTTATGAATATATTTAAATACATTAACAATCATTGTTGACACGATCTAAATATTCGGCACGTTTCGATAATTTATTTACGTTTTTGAAATTGAAAGGAATGTAGGTACTTAGGTGGCTTCCAAACAAAACAACATAAGGTTTTTAGGTTAAAATGATTGTTCTATAGCAAGTCTAATTAACAAACTACCTGTAATAATAGAGAATTGACAAACTAAACTTATTGTAATGAAAGGGATGATGAAATAAAATTGGTTTATTAAACGTAATGTTGGATTCAATTCATCCTTAATTCTTTAAGTAAAAATTGTACTAACTGTAGGTACAATAAATTAACAAAATCATAAATAGTAATACTTTTTCCAGTATTCGAGCTCAGGCTGTGTGTCCTCAACAGATTTTAGTGGCGTGCGAATCTGTGATTCAAGCATAGTTGATTCCAACTTCAGCACTTGTCCCTTCAGAGATGTGATTTCAGCTAAAGACTTCTCGTATTCAGAGACCAGTAACTCATTTCCCTAGAATGAAATAATTTACTCAATGTACCTACTGCTACTATTTAGTAGTCTACAGATTCCAACATTTCAGTAAAACTGGTAAACCAGCCGAATAATGAAGCCAACCAATCGAATGTAATTTTTTAAAATTGATAGATTATTAATAATAGCTAATTAATTTTTGTCAATGTTAGAAAACGCAAAATTGTATTATTTACGTGTTTACGGGAATTAACGCGATCACGAAAAGGTATTACATACCTCTGAATTGCCTGACGTTTCGACGAGGTTGCACTAGATGTGGGAAACGTCAGGCAATTCAGAGGTATGTAATAGATACCTTTTCGTGATCGCGTTAATTCCCGTAAATAGGTAAATAATATTATATCATGGAACGCGAAAGTTTAAAAGTTAGATGATTTCACAGTAACAAGAAGAAACAAGGTCCTACAGTTCACCGGAAGAGAATAAGGTAGGTAAGTACCTTTTCCGCAACTTCTAATGCAGCAATCCTCCGTTGTTGTGCTTCAACCCTGTCGAGTAAAGCCTGTGACGACACAGGCAGCGACGGTGTACTAAAAGCGCATTCTCTACTTGAACGATGCGATTTCTCTGGTGACTCGGCCTCTTGCTTTTCAATTGCGGTTAGTTGATTTTCACCTGTTTAATTATTTGTTATAATATACAAGGTCGAATGAGTAAGGCCTGGCACAGTATAACATGTGCGAAACCTTAAGCGGTCCCTAGACGATCATGCGGCATGACATGCGTTACGTGCTGTCATGCATGCATGACCGTTTAATTGTATTGATTGATGTGAATGACATGCAATCTACGTGCATGATATGCAAACTACCTACTGGCAGTTGATTGATATTTCCTTTTATTTTTATAAATATAAATTTATTTAATTATAAATCTACCTTTTCACTGTACTATCTATATAGACTGAATAAAATGATTAGAGAATCAAGCGAATTATCATGCTGCATGCTATCATGCAGCATGATAATTCGAGTCTATACTCTCAATAGGTCCTTCATGCAACATGATGATTCAGCATGTCACGCCGCATGATCGTCTAGGGACCACTTTACTATATTTAGTTTGTTTTGGTCACTCTGCGTAAGGTAACCTCTTATGGACACTTCAAAGATTCTCAATATTATGTTTTTTCGTATAGGTACAGGTATGTTTAATTTAATTCTGAGCTCAAGGGCGGCAGGTCAACTTATAAACGTTTTAAGTGACAAGATTTAGACGTATTGAAGTCAATTGTAGTTTAATAGGATTTTTATTATAAAGGACATGTTTAGAACGTTCGGATAGCATAAACAAGATCGTGACGCCTTCGAGTTCTTAAGTGAAAGTATGGTGTAGTCGATGTTGGATTATAACTTCGATTTAAGAGCAAAAGGTCCCGAGTAATGTTTTAGATAATTTTTACAGCATATTTTTAAGGTATTTTCGGTTTTATTAGAAATGTAGAAATGCGAAATAAAAAGAATACTCATACAAAATCTCAATAGTGTCTATTGTAGATACCTACTATTGAGATTTTGTTCTAATTTTGAAAGAAAAAGAATTTAAAAAGAAGGGTAATTCGAGAAGATAATGTTATATTGCGGTAGAAATACCTACATAACAAGTCACTTAATGTGATGTCAGGTATTTATCACATACCTAATAATCATAATTATTATGCATTAGCGTAGATTTCACAGTTGAGTCACATGAGTTGTATAAGTCTAAAGAGGTGAGCTTCTGAACTAATGAAAGGCTTCTGTGAACGTTCAAGAAGAACATTCAACAATTGAACCACATCATTAAACTATTGCGCATTATTAACTTTACAGTCAATTTAGTAAAAATGTAATTTATTTACTTTTTGCTTCATTCAGTCTAGTTAAAAGCATTCTCTTCTCTTTCTCAAGTCTTCCTATAGCAGACTTGGCAAGGTGTAGACTGGCTTCTAATTTTAACACTTCTTGATTTTTCTCTTCGTAGCGAGCCTGCCAACGATCTGCCGCCTGTTGTGACCTACAAGTTATGTTTGATGATGAAATCATTAATGTATGTGCATTATTTGTTATTTTTGAAGATATAACTTCACCGGCCACCTGTTTTGTCGTCGTTAGATCGAATTATGAAAAATATTTGCATGCAATACAAAGCTTGAAACACATGTCTGATCTATCTATAAAATAATTGCAGAAACTGAAATTGTCTCTCTCTCTTTCCTTAGGGATAAATAATAATAATAATAAATCTGAATGTAATTTATATGTATAATTAAGTGAATAAAGAGAATAATAATAAAAATAACTTGACACATCTCACACACGGCCGTCTGAACCCAAACTAGGCAGGGCCTGTACTATGGTAACCAGACTGCTGATAAATATACTTATATATTTCTAAATACATACATATTATGAATAAATTACAACCAGACACAGAACAAATAATCATGCTCATCACACAATCATTTGTCCTGGGTGGGAATCGAACCTCTGGCTTAGCAGTCAGGATCACTAACCACTAGACCAACAGGCCAGTCTTGAACATTGATTGGTTATTCCTTAAAACATTAAGTGGCTATGTCTGTTTATGCCAGCCTAGTAATAATCTTTGGTGGTTGTAACTATTCTTAATTAGCTACTACAAACCTCTTCCACTTATCCCAAAGTGCGATACTGGAGTGCGTGTCTCTTCGAGCACTAGTCAACTGCGCTTGTAGAGACGCTATCTTATTGTGGAGACCAGCCGTTTCTGCTGATGTTACTTTATTGCCATTTGTACTACTGTAATCACAAGTGGACATGGACAAAATCGATAACAATAAAAGAATAATGGGTATAGTTTTGATGTAAGATAGAAGTAAAGAGAAAAAGGCATTTAGTTGAGAGGAATTTATAACTATTTTATTACATGTATACTTATTCAAATGCAGGAAAACAATACTTGTATTGATAAGAGATTCAAAAAGTCATTATATTATTTCCTGAATTATTTCCTAGTGATCACGTTTCCTGTCGCATACCGACTTGGTATATGTATGTGTTTACATATATATTATGTCTTAGTGCCCCTAAGAATACGTTATAACCTCACCCTCCACCCAATTGAGGTTTGATCCCTAACATTGATTGTGTACCTACGCGGTATGGTACGAAACCGCTTAACGCAAGTCCGGCGCTTAAGCCATTATGCGATGGCCACTACTCTCTACGTTGAACTGCTAATATGAGGCATTCAAAACACAAGACAACGCATCAAACGTGGGTTTTTATACCAAAAACTTACATTCTAAATACTTGATTCTTGAGATTTAGAGCATCAAGACGTGCTCGTCTCTCCCTAGCAGCGAGAACTTTAATCTGACGTCGTAGTATTGCATTTTGCTTACTGGCCATTTGCTTTTCACGACGCAGACGCTCTATTACTGGTTCTTGCCTGTAAGAGTATAAAAATAAATACTTCGACTTAGTGTATGTGCTGCCAGCTGGCGCTCAACGCTGTTCATACGCGTTCTTTGCGTGTATGAACAGCATTTGCAGATGGTATGATTTTGTAGCAAATACATTAAATGGTCTTTGAAATATTGTTATATTTCTAGAAAATTGTAGATCAAACCTAAATTTAGGTCCTGGATCTAAATATAGGTTTTATTGAATGGATTAGGTAGTAAAAGGTATTGTAATGTATATACCTGTATTATAATATCTAATTATATAAAATTTTCGTGTGACGTTGTTTGGTCGCGATGAACTTCTAAACTAATGAATCGATTTTGATGAAATTTTGCACGCTGTGTGCAGTTTGGCCCAATTTGAGAGAAAAGATAATTTTTATCTCGATTTGTAGTCACAATATTTTTTTCTGCAAATTACACAGCCACAACAACGCGTGGCCGGGAACTAGTATATGTATATTTAAACTCACCAAATAGATGTAGAAGACGCCGGTATTCGAACAATTTCATCTTGAACCTCATGAAAGTCGACGGTAGAATCGAACTTCAGCTCTAGTCTGTCAGAGCCATGTTGTGATAGCACGTCATTTGTTTCATCCACTTCCACAATAGCGGACAGATCAAAACTAGGGTCATTCACTGATATTAGAGTTTGCATGTTCATCACTTGTGTCTGAAAGTATTACCTTAACGTGTACTTAGGCGCTTTAAAAATAATTATATTTAATACTATCTAAAAATATAAATTCACGGGCAATAATGAATATTGCCCGTGCATTTATAAAATATTTACTTTCAAGAAAATATTTACCCATTTCTTGTTTACTATCAAGTAATTACGTACTTTGCTAATATCAAACACGTATTAATAGATAGATATCTACCGTTAAGAGGTTATAAGTTTATATACGGTGACCGTTACCGACACCTAATCGTATATTATATTTAACTTTGATTTTATTGCATATAACAGTCTTTACTATTTGTAGAAGCCTCTATTAACTCAAAAAACTTGGAGATAGAATTTATTTCCATTTATAATAAAATAAAGATTACAAGTTTACAAAGGTTACAAATGACGTGCTTTTTGTGCAAAAGTTGGTTCAAAAGTGAAAGTACGTAAGTGTTAATTATAAGCGACTATGCGGTTTGAAACGCAACGATATGCATAGGTATTTGAAATAGTATTTTCTCGGGCGCTTGGGCTGTAACAAATAGTGTTCAGGCAAAAGCGCTCGACTATTTTTGTAAAGTTTACGTAAAGTGTGTAAAACGAGAAAGATTAGGAACAATTGAAGTCATAAGCATCGGTGAAAAGGGATTGTTAATTGATAACTTAAATAATTTAATTTAACAACGAGTCAACATTTAAACATGACAATGGCAATAGCACATTACTGCAGCGTGTCGTGTCGTCACAATGTAGTAATGTGTATCTAGCCATATAAAATGTATGAAACCGGTATGCTTCTGACGCGACACGACACATCACGACACAATAATATGACCCCAGTAGGCCACACGATTCTGTCATCCCATGTCATGCTCTACTACGTAGTAGTACCACAGATTACTGAGTAGTTACTACGTAAGTGTACCTACTATCCAACCGAAATGAGAAGAATATTTAGTATATGAATTATATTTAGTTTATTTAAAGCTGTTCTTACCTTTAAGTTATTTATAACGGCTCGTAGTTGTTCTAATTGTGTATCTTTGTCCGCTAACTGTTTAATATATGCGGTTTTTTGGTCCGTGAGTCTTGTTCTCAAATCCATATGTTCCCGTTGCATGTCATTAAGCTGTGAGATCCAATGCTGATTTTCAGCCTTGTACGACTTCACCTAGGAATCATAAAACGTAGTTGCAACATTCAGAAGATTAATTTGAAGATGCTTATAAAAGTGAAGCTGTAAACATTTAGAAAAAAATACCTCTTGGCAATGTCGTTCTTCAAGTTGCAAATTCAGTTGTTCCATTTTTGTCAACCTCTCTGCAGCTAAGTCCTTCCACCTTTCTGCTTCACCTTGGTAAGTTATTCTAAAAGTACAAACCATATTCTATGAAAAAAATATAAACAGAAGCATTTTGTTAAGAAACTGCGCAGTTCAGAAGCAAAACGATTAGTAAATATGCCAGTACTTACAATTCAGATTTACATTCGTCTAATTCATTTTGCAATTTAAAGGACTTATCTTCAAGTTCAGTAATTTTCATTGTATACTTTGTAATGACTTCTTTAAACGCTTCCCCGTTGGAGATGCTAGAGTCACTCCCACGTCTGTAATAAAGGTATCATTAGAAGGTATGATTATTAAACAGGGATTTACTTAATGCCACCCGAGATTGGTTAATGTCACTTTAGGTCAACTGAAGTTTGAAAATATATATAATAATTACTGTTATCACAATACCTATCTAGTTTGGATTGCACATCCATTAACTTTACATGTAGTTCTTTCACAGATTTTGTATATTCAACTCTTTCATTATTTAATAACTCTTTATATTCAGCATCGATAGCATTTTTATCATTTTCCAACTGTTTAATTGCTAACAGTAGAGATTTGTTCTCATCGTGTATTTCATCTTTAATTTTATTTGATTCTGTCACTTGCATTATTTTTAAGTCATCTAGCTGTTTTCTTAATTCATCTATAGTTAAACGTTGTTTTTCTATAAGACTATCTTTTTTATTATTCGTATCCTTCAGGTTTTCTATTGAATATTCGAAACCTATTTTTTCTTTATTCAACTTTAGATTTTCCTCCGATCGTTTTTGTATTAGCGTCATGGCTTCATTTAATTCTTTACTTTTTCTATCGACAATAGTTTGAAGGTCTTCCATCCGATTTCTTATTTCATTTATGGCTTTATATTCATCTGTTTGTATTAATTGATTTACTTTTATTACTTTGGTAGGTATAGTCTGCACAAATACGTCTACAAAAGCACGCTTTGGGCTTTGAAGTTTAGTTTTTATTGGAGAATCTGTAACGTTTTGAACAATTTCTTCTCGAGGTTTCGTCACTGGTTTAGGTTGTTTAAGTATATGGGGCTTCGTCAGTGTAATAGTCTTACTTCCTACAATTTGAAAATAAAATACATGAATTTTCATTACTTTATAAAGGTAGGTATGTATTCTATTCAAACGTATTTGTTTTCAATACATTTACTTACCACGTGATAAATCTGACTCGTCGTCTGATTGCATTTCTTCTAACGTTAAATTATGAATTTCTTCTATTGGCTGATTGTCTTCATTGTTGCTTTTTAGGTTATGCTTGGCACTAGACTTTTCAAAGCCCTGATTTACTAGTACCAAAGTTCTTTCTAGATTATTGCAATGCTTAATTATATCTTCATGTGACTGCTCTAAAGTTTTTAACTTCTTATTGGTGTGTTCCAGTTCGCGTGCGTTAATCGATTGCTAGAAAGACATTTTGTTTCATGTTTAAAACTACTCATAACCAGGTCCCTATTTGATATTTTAGGCTCATCATATTTAACTTACAGTTACAATATACTTTAACTTATGTGGACAACTATCTTCTTCTATTAAACACTTCTCTTTAGATACGTCTAAGATTTGGTCAAATATACTATGTTTTGCAATTAAACGCAATCGTAAATCATCTACTTCAGATAGTTTTTCATTTACAGCATGATTCTTACGAGAAAGTTCTTCAATTTCATTTAGGAAATTTTCAATTGAAGCACGCGGTATACTTCCTTGGTATTGTTGTCTCAAAGTTTGCATCACATCGAACATGTACCTGAAATGTTTTACAATTTATGGAACTTTTAATTTAACATTAAATAACACAGGGACTAGGCTGTCTTTGTCTATAAACTTAAACATAAAAATAATAATTTGCGACACAACAATAACGACAACAACGAGTAAAAAGATTCCAACAAAGATAAAATATATCAAAAGCGAAAAGCGAACCTGAATTTTGATTCATATCTTAAGGCATAAACATTAAATATTTTCTGTCGAGCTCTCAACATTTCTTCGGCTTCCTCTCTCCCCACTTTTTCTTTATTCAATGCTAAGCTAAGTCTTTCTATTCTTTTATAGCTTTCGGAAGCCTGGAGATGAGCTATGAGAATTTCGCCACTCAATCTGAAAATTATAACACAAATTTTTGCCCTCATGCTTCTAAGAAAAGATAATCAGCTTTTACGAATCATTCATTTATAGTCTATGTCACATAGATGAGTTGCTGTTGACAAACTAACAAACACATAATATTTAGAAAATAAAATAATACAATTATTCATAACTATAGAAAATTATTACCAAGTATAATTCATATTATCTCATACCTTGACATAATGGCTTTACTATCACTTGTAGACTGGAGATCAAGTATTTGATGTTGCAGCATATTGATTTCCATATCCCCACTCATTTGTCTTTGTTGAGCATCTTGTAGCTTTAAAATGTTAATTTAAACAAGAGTTTAGAAGAAGGTATGTGTCATAATTTATTTTTTATCTGAAATATTTTCTTTGTTTCCTACTTACCTGCAACAGTGCAATATCTAATTGACTGGTAGTATGTTGGCATTGGTCGTGCAGGATTTTGTTATCATCTGTAAGTTTTTGGAGCTGCTCTTTCATCAAACTTATGTCTTCTCTTGTTATAGAGGCAAGGCTTTCGTCACTGAAACACGTTTATACTATCAGAAACAAGGTACTTAATATGATTTTGTGATTGTATTTTTTTTACTTCATACTAGGAAGATGAATGTGAGAGTATGTAAAAGCAGTATATAAGTATAGTAGGTAATTAATAGACAAAATAAACATATCTTGTCTGTAAGTTATTCCAGGAAACTATATGTATAAATTGACAGCAATAATGAGCAAAGTTGTGAATGTTTAATAGTCTTACATTATTTTTCCTTGTGCTTCCTGGAGTTCTGCAATTTTTGTATGAAGTTTGTATATTTCGTTATCTTTGTCGTCTA
The DNA here is from genome assembly GCA_963859945.1 of Euplagia quadripunctaria. Classification (NCBI taxonomy): domain Eukaryota; kingdom Metazoa; phylum Arthropoda; class Insecta; order Lepidoptera; family Erebidae; genus Euplagia; species Euplagia quadripunctaria. The sequence goes on along the minus strand of OY982567.1, from coordinate 4,882,081 downwards.
TTAATGATGTTAATTGTTCTAATTGTTTATGTAAAACCATAGCTTCGATATTAGATTCGATCTTCGGTGCGGTACTTGTAGTTTGGCCTAAATATTAAGAAATTCAAGACGACGACGTGAAATAATTATTATAATAATTGAATCTATAAAGGAGCTAAAATATTTACCATTTTGGACATGAAACTCTCTTCGAATGCGGTTTATTATATCTAGTTTGCTATCCTCCAGGCGTTTTAATATGCTTTCTGAGTTATTTTTGCTGCTCATATTGTTTTCTAAAAGCTTTCTATATTTTGACGTAACTTCATTTAATACTAAGTTTTGTTTCCAAAATAAGTCATATGATATTGAATAACGCAATTTATCTGTTAAGTTAGCTACAGAAAGTATCAATTTTTGAATACGATTTTCATAATCTGAAGTTGCTACCATTGCATCTTTTTTAGTTTCCAATATTTCATTTTTCATGTTTTCGTTCAGAGTTCTTATATGTCTATATGCGTCTTCTAAATAAGAACATTTTCTTTGCAAGGCGTTAGTGTTTGTAATTGGAATCATGCCAGGTGATAGATCGCTAAAATCTTCATCTTCTTGTTGTAACTGACTTTTTAAATTTTCTATTTCTGCTTTGTAATGTTCTTCCTGGATTGACCAGCTATTACTATTATCACTCATTTGGATTGCCATGGTGGTCAATTTATCAAATAAATCTTTAAATTTGTTATGAAAATATTCCAGACCTTTCTTTAGCTGACATTCATATAAAGACGTTCCTTTTTGTATTAAGTTTTCGATTTCAGATTTATCATGAAAGTTAAGATTACTTTGCTCTCTATCAGATATCCACGAACCAAACTCGCAAACATCTGCATTTAATTCTAGTTGCTTTTCGTCGTCTTCCTTTTGTTTATTTATTAGTTCCATTTCATTAAGTTGTTGTTTAAGCTTCGAAGTTATTTTAGTTTCCTCATTTAGTTGAGTCATTACATCAAACGTTTCTTTTCTAAAAATTCCGAAAAATAATATATTAAAGGGGATTTTTAAGGTAATCGGTGTTCATAAATTTTAATCACCTAGCTTCATGTAGAGCAGTTAGTAGAGCATCCTTTCCTCCCAAGGCGGCTCGTAGCTCCATCACTGTCGACATATGTGGTGCAAACCAACCCGCGGTATTTCGTGCCTCCATCGAAAGTAATATTGATTCCAAGCTTGGGCATTGTAATGTTAATACACCCGAAGAGGTTGTACCTAACATTATGACACAGATAAGTAATTAAAATATCTATTGGTTCATTTTCCAAAGCGGTACAAAAAGGACACGTACTGTTATCTTTTAAGAAATCCAATATTTCTTGAAGACCTTTGCGTAGTCCTTTATTTTCTTCAATGATAACTAACATTTCTTTTTCGACGTTTTCAATATCGTCGTCCTTGGTTTGGTTCTTTACTGGCGATTGAGTTTTTTTCCTAGACAAGAAGGAGAAAATTAAACATACCATAACTAGGATGTTAGCTATTCCTCGAGAGCTGGAATACTATACCATTAAATAGTAGAATATTAGTAAAGATAAAACATATTTTAAAATAACAGTTACTCGACTACTTTTAAACTTTTTACTAAAAACTATATACTACGTGTTATCTTAATCTTTTTCAAATAGTGCTATTAGAAAAGCTTCATTCACAACCAGTTGAAGTTGTAAATTATCGAAAGGTATGCTAGAAGTTAATTCAATCTTACACCACAAAAACTACCTTGTTGTTCCTTCTGCATTGTCTATTGTCGTAAAATAATCTGTATCCTCGGCATGTGCAATTTCCTTTATCTTATCTTTCGTATGTCCTTCTTGACTTAAAAAAATTGAAAAATTCGATATTTGAGATTTCAAATTATGATTATTCAATCCTAACTCCACGAGTTTATTTTCAAGCTTTTTTAATTCTTTAAAAATCTCAGAATTTTTGTCTTTTAAATCGTGATATTCCTTCATGATACCCTTAGTTGGTATTTTTTCATCTAGCGGTATATTGAATTTCTGTCTGGAAATAAAAAAAATGTTTTAGATATTACATAGGTGAAAACTGAACATGTTTTAAGGTCCTCTAAGACTCACTAGTAACGAAGAGTTGACAGAAAATGTATAATACTAACCTTAAAGCTTCATTTTGAAGTTGTAAATCGTTAACAAGCTGATTTAAATTATTTGTCTCCTGTACTAAGTTTTTAATTCCTTCTTCTTTGAGTTTTAATTGTCGTTTTTTATTTTTCAATCCTTCGAGTAAAGCGTTCATACCTTCATCGGATTGTAGAAGTTGCAGTTGGGATGTTATTTCTAGCAACTAAATAGTAAATGTAAACAATAATATAATAAAATTTAGTCAACACTATATTATTTGCCAAGTTAGTAGTAATAAGATAAAGAAAAAATACATTTAAAAGGACATAACGATGATGTCACAAAGTTCACTATGCTGGCTGGCTATGTGAGGCTGTAATAATGATTATGGTACGTTATGAATAGGATAGTCGATAGATAGATAGATAGACAAGTAACTCAGGGACCCTTTGAGTTAGTAGCTTATAAAATTTTCTATTAATACAAAAAATCTTAATACCTCCTTTTCCCTAGCCGCTATCATTTCCTCAGAAGCCTGCAGACTGGCTGTTAATGTTTTGATCTTTTTTCTTAACTTAGTGATTATAGCGCGTTCTTTGCCATCGTCACTCTCATTCCTACGTTCAGAGGTTGAACCATCTGGAACTTCCTCTATGAGAGTTTTCAGTTGTCTGTTTTCAGTTCTTAGCATGTCAATTATATTAGCCGTTTCTTCAATTTCAGTAGAAGCTTCAATTAATTTATCTTGTAACTCCTTTATTTTTATCCTTTCTGGATCCTTTTTCTGTTGTAAAAGTAAACAAATAAGTTTCGTATAAAAACTTTGGTGCTTGTGCACCTTGTTACATTAAAAAAATAACCTAAAATAATTTAACTTACTTTAGGTGAAATAGTTGATGGTAGTTTTGAAGTTTGCAAAAGATCTTCTTTCAGTTGCAGATTTTCATTAGATAAGGTTTCAGCTTCGGATTTTTTTGCTTTAGCTATATTCTAATAAAAAGATCAGTCTAAATTAACCATGAAAATTTATATTGGTATTTTTATCAGGAGTCATTATGCTGAAATACTTACTTTCCAATGTTGAACCTTAGACTTCAATTCTTGGTAAAAAATTTCTCTCTTAGAATCCTTTTCAGAGAGTTCTTTTTTTAAATTTTCTATGTCAACTGATAACTGAGCCTTTTGCTGTTCGGATTGGCCTAAAATATCTGAAATCATAGAACGACACATCATACAACAACTCTCTATGTGGATTCTAAAACTTATAATCGTATAATCATCTCTATTCTGAGTAATTCTACTAGAAGATCACCACAAAATATGGATTTCTTCAAATAGAACATAAAATAGTGTTACAGAGTCTGACCAGTCCTTAAAATGTTTATGGTAGGTGACAACTAAGAGTCAGTTCAGAGGTGTAACACAAACTTGCAGTATTTTGCAAGCATCGTTATGCCGCGCTGCGCCGCGAGACAAAGCGCGAAGCCGCCGATACCTTTTAGCGTAGTAAATAAGTTCTATATTGTATTGTATCTTAAAAGACTCGCGCCGCGTCGCGTCGCGTGGCATTTCGGTGTGAGCTGACCCTAGCTATCAAGCCCACAAAGCATTATTTTTGCTGCCTTCGTGATTTAGGGATTTTATCAACAACATTAGTGTATTGCCGATATACAGAGGAATTATGACATCTCCTTTTACTGTCACCAGCCGGAAATAATTTGCCAACATCAAAATGTAATAGTATCAAATATTGTATACCACCTAGTTCGGGAAGGTAACATGTACTCCAGATTTTAGGATACTACTGTTACTTAAAAAAATGGACGTGTTATAAAAGTTACCTTTGAGCTGACTGCACTCATTATTGATCGTAACCATTTGCTCAGTTAAACTGTTTATTAGTTGAGTAGCTTCTGTTAATTTCTCTTTGAGAATTGATACCTTTTCTTTTAACTTCGTGTTTTCATCTTCTAAAATCTAGTAGGCAAATTTATTTGTAACACAAAATTAAAGTAAATAGTATGAATTTTATCATTATAATCACCAAATGAAATTGAACATAATACTTACTTTGATATCAGTTAACAACTTTCGAATATGTTTGTTTTTCATTGAAACTTGCTGCTCAAGTTCAGCGACTGCATTCATTTCTGATAAAACATCGCGACTGGATTCACTGTCTACATCACGATTGCTTCTACTTTCTTCCAATTTACTTTTTCTTGATTCTAAATCAGCTATATCGGTATATAGTTGTTCTAGTATCTCCTTGTTTGCACGGATAATTTCTTCTTGATGTGTTATTGTTTCTAAAGCGCTGTCATTGCTCTGTGTTGGTGATACTATAGAATTGATTTTATTTAATGTAAATGATATTATATTAGAATTAAATGCGATTTCTGTCTACGAGTTGAAATGAGTTAAAGCTGTAAGCCTGAAACCTGATCCTTTTGGTAAAATTTATTTTTAAAATTATTAAACAGCAAGAAAATATTTCTACAAGTGTGAACGCAAGGTCAGATCAGGCAGTCATATTAAAGCAATTGTAAATTGAGAAATTCATGTTTACCTGCGTATGGGCTCTCAACTTTTGTTTTACTGCCCTTTCTTTGAGTCGTTTTTAGCTGGCCGGCTAAGTTATTTACCTGTATCATAGTTTAATTGTAAGAAAACAGGACTATCAAGTGATACAAAATTGATATTATATTTTTTAAAGTCGTTTATTGCCTGATTGATATTAAGGTGTAAACTTTATAACTACTAATGATGCTACTATCTACTACTATAAATTTAATATTATCCGATATATTATTAAATGTCTCAGCAGCATTGCTAATTTTTGAAACCACAGTTTACTATTTCGGTATATATTTTTTTATTCAAATCATTAATAAAAAAAAATATTATTTACCTGTTCACTCTTAAGTTTCAATATATCTTGAGCCAGTCTAAATAAAGTTTTTAAATCGGTAAAATTAAGTTCAATATCATCCACTTCCATCCAACACAAACTTTCACATAGTTTTTCTTTGTCGTTCAATGTGAGTTCCCTCTGAGAAAAACTTAATATTTCTTTCCAGTCTGTTTCTACCATTTTTGTTTATTACTTTCAAGGAATGTGCTAGTAGATACTTTTATTTACAGAAAAATGTATTTAGTTTTACTTAGACATAAAGCGAGCGTGACTCACATCTGCAGCGAAATGCAGCGAATCGAATGTTTGTATTTCCCGCCGTTGCTAGGCAACATCGGTAATTATATTGCTATGCGTAAAAAAGTTTAGAAGCTTGTCATTGCTATATTAAAAAAATTGTTTTCTTTATAATTTAAAGAACAGTTGTACGCAAAGAGTATTTAAACATTACGTTGTTGTATCCATAAACTTGGTAGATATCACTGACCTCTATTATTTATTTATTTATTTATTTATTAATGCTTTATGCACAGATTGTACAAAGGCGGACTTAATGCCTAAGGCATTCTCTGCCAGTCAACCTTGGGGTGATGCGGAAATAAAAGTGGTAGGTGCAAAGATATGTTATAAAGAGAAAACAGAGAAAAGAGAGAGAGATAATATTTCAAAGATAAGAGTTCAAAAGTCTTATAATAATTTGGATTGATAAATCAAACCATAAACTAAGACACACAACACATTAAGAACATCTACATCATATATACATATTATAAACATACATATACATACATATCAAGTCAGAGAGTTATGTTCTAGCGCTGTGTCAATTCTGCCAACTCGTTGTGGAGGAGATCACGTACTCTCCTCTTAAATATAAAGCGGTTTGTGGACATCCTGATTTCGAGTGGGAGCGCATTCCAGAGAAGAACTGATTGGACATAGAACGAAGAGTTCACGAAGTCGGAGTTATGTGGGGGACATAAGAGAAGGTTATTATTTGTAGAACGAAGATTTCTATTATGATTTGAGCACAAGAACCGAAGGTAGGGAGCTAAATAAGAAGGTGGAGATGGAGAGTTAAGAAAAGAGAAAAGAGAAGTTAGTGCTCGTAGATTACGGCGCTGGCGTATAGGTAGCCATTTTAGTTCGGAACGTAAAGCAGACACGTGGTCATACTTGCGAAGATTGAATATAAATCGAATGCAGTTATTGAGAAGACGGTCTAGTTTGTTGAGAAGGTCTGCATTCAGGTCGAAATAGCACACATCACCATAGTCGATGATAGGAATGATTAGGGACTGCATAAGGATAGTTTTGGTTTTAGTGGGAAGGAAATTTTTTAACCGATATAAATTTCGGAGAGCGCCAGTCACTTTCTGGCTCACGTGAGTCACCTGCGCACGCCAATTAAGGTATGAGTCTATGTGCAAACCCAGGTCTTTTACCACTGAGCTCAGGGGTATAATTGAGCCATTGAAGACTATAGGTGAGATGGTCGTAGAATCAATCCTACACATAATGCGTTTGCTTCCAACGATGATAGCCTGACATTTTGTAGGGTTTACGGATAAACCAAACTTCATCGACCAGCGTTTTATTGACTCTAAATCATTATTGATTTTGTCAATGGCTTGCGATAGGTTTTCAATGCTGGCCTGTGCATAGAGCTGCAAGTCGTCGGCGTATAGGTGATACGCACACTGAAGTTCTTGAGTTATGAGATTAATATACATTGAAAACAATAGTGGAGATAGAATACCGCCTTGAGGGACACCAGTGTAGAGATCACACCAATCTGATGAGAAATCATCAATGCGTACGCACTGTTGTCGTCCCTGAAGATAAGTGGAGAACCATTCCAATGCTTCTGAGGAGATCATAAGATACGATAGAATGGATAGTAGGACTTCGTGACTGACAGTATTGAAGGCATTCGAAAAGTCGATCAAAACTAGGACAGTAGCTTTGGTGCCCTCCATGCCCTCCCTAATATCGCCAGTCACTTTAAGGAGTGCAGTAACAGTGCTGTGACCGCGCCTGAAGCCAGATTGTAGAGGACTTAGGAGATTATTTTCAAAGACAAAATGTGAGAGCTGTTTGTGTACACAAGCCTCAAGGACTTTGGATAGAAATGGAAGAATAGAAATTGGACGGAAATGGTCAGGAAGACAAGGGTTATTTTTTTTAGGCAACGGGATGATGTAAGCTTTACGCCAGAGAGAGGGGAAGGTTCCAGAGTCAAGAGAAAAGTTAATAATATGAGTTATAACATGAAGAACATGATCGAGAATAGTAACAATCATCCTACGGCTAATGTCATCACAGCCCACAGCATTGGAACGGATGGATAGGATAATCTTTTTGATGTCCTCAGAAGCTACCGGAGAAAATTTAAAGTTATTGATGTTGGGTCTAGTTAGATTAGCAATATGGTCTAGGGTGAGACATTTGGTTTGATGATCCAGCCGAGTTGTAGATGAAAAATGTCGGTTGATATCATTCAAACCAATTGTCATCTGAAATTCAGTGCGTTGTTGTTTACCAATACCCAAAGTGCTAAGAAACTTCCAGATACTGGAAGGAGATGAAGCCTCTATGTTTTGTAGAATGTGTCGGCGTTTTGTGTTGCGTATCACCTGGTTACACCGATTCCTTGCCACTTTAAAATCATTCCACTTGTCCTCACAGCGATCCTTTCTGAATTTTTGGAAAGTCCGATCTCTCCGTCTCATCGCCATTCGTACTTCTTGCGTCATCCATGGTGCTGGCGGGCGCTTCAACTTTACCCTCTTAACCGGAGCATGAATGTCGTATAAATGAATGACGGTGTTATTAAAAACGTTGACTTTGTCATCCACATTGGTAGTCGCTGCCACGTTCATCCAGTCTAGTTTAGAAGCATCTGCACATAGTTTCTCAACATCCATACGTCTATAGCATCGCACATGTAAAAATTTAGGAGGGGATTTAGGAGTTTTCAGGACGTAAGAAAGGAAAATTAGGTCGTGACGGGAAAATCCAGGAGCAGGATGTTGACCGTGAGAAGGAACAAGGTTGGGAGCAGAGGTGAGCATTAAGTCAAGCCAGGTGTCCTGACTATCAATATTATGGTGAGTTGCTTGGAGGGGTAGGACATGGAGGCAGGCTGAGTGGACGATATCAAGGAGGTTGCGCGTTCGAGGCGAGTTAAGCGCTAGTAAGTCTGTGTTAAAGTCACCCATAATGATGTGGTGCGAGTATTCCGACCCTAAAGATTCCAGAACTGTTTCCAGACTGGAGAAGTAATTGAGAATAGGGGGGCAGTACACTACACCTAGAATAATCTTTACTCCCTTGACACAAACCTCAAGAAAAAGGAATTCTGCAGTGGTAGAAGAGTTGGAAGGAGAGAGAGCGAGAATTTTATAAGGTAAGGAACTTCGAAGGTAGATGGCGACACCACCACCTCTTTTATCTAATCTGTCGTTACGGATAAGGACGAAGCCGGGGAGAGGGTATGAGGTGGAAGGTAGATGAGGTTTGAGCCAGGTCTCCGAAATCAGGATGGCATCAACGCCATTGTCGGTGAATGTTTCATGTAAATCACTAAAGTGACTGGGGACGCTCTGTGCATTAATGTGACACACATTTAGAAGAGAACGGGTTGGTTCAAATGTTTGACGTAATCTATCACCTAGTGTATCTGTCAAGGACCTAAAGCTCTCATCATCGGAATAGTCGTTGGCAGAAAAGTACGCATCATTATTATCGATCATTAAAATAATAGTATATATATTAATAATATGCTAATATACTTAAATAAATAATTATATAATAGATTGGTCTAGGTTGGTATAATTTACTTCTACACCACCCGCCAGCTGTCACCCACAATAATCAAACGCAAAATAAAAAAAAAGTTAACACAAAAGCAACAAAACAACTTATAAGTAAAAATTATAAGAAACAGAGTGTGTGCTGTAAAAGCAAGATTGAGTCAAAGTAAAACTAAACAGAGTAATCGGAGTGTCCTCTTAAAAGAAGTTACAAGTTTCCGAACATTTCGTGATTAGCACATACGAAACGTCGCGTCGTTTGACAATTTGATAAGTAACTTTGACATCTAATTTAACAAAAGCTGTCACTGTTTTGAAGTTGTAAAAAAGAAGGTAATAAATAGAAAAAGTTTTGTTTTGTTGTTATTAAATGAATGGTAAAAAATCGATGAAGAAATCAAGTATCTTTACATCATGCAAACTATCAAATAAACTAAATACGAGTGGATTTTATAAAATAATAACAAAAGGCAGCAAACAGCAATGTTACATACTGTCTACTATCTTCGGGAACCTTTTGTGTTTAAGCCGGGGCTCGCATTTCTGGAATCGCTCCTGCTTGTGGATATGGCCTTAGGGTACTTGGCTATCAAAGGTTTCAGCTCATCCGCAGATGTTATTTTATGACGACTGTTATCCGAGGCTTTGATGACTACAGTGCCGTCCTGCGTCCAACAAGAAGACATGCCGAAATGTTGTCGAGCCATGCTGAAGGCCGTCTGTCGGATTTTAGTTAAAAACTCCCTTACCGAGAAGCCGGATCCCTTCAAAGTCGTCTTCGCCTTCCACACAACAGATCTTACCTCCGCCGTGGCGAATCTCACCAATATTGGACGATGATGTTCCTTGCCAGGGGCACCAATGCGGTGACAGACCTTGATGTTGAGGGGTGTGATGTCCTTACGACCCATCTTCTTGCTGATTATGTCGAGAAGAGTTCTACTGGAATCCTCTCTGTCAGCCTCAGGTACACCCAGGAAGATAAGGGCTTTATGTCGATGCCGAGTCTCCATTACATCAATCATCTTGACGCATTCACCAATCTGTTTCCGGAGAAGACTCAACATGCTGAACATAAGCTCCCGGAATGTCCTGAACTCTTCTGACACTCGAGCCACTGTCTCTTTGGTGTTCCCTGCAGTGTGTAGCTGTGCCTCCAGTTCAGCCATCCTCTTCGAGAAGCTCTCCTCTAAACTGCTCTGAGCCATTTGGATATCCGCGAGTTGGGACATTATTGTTGTTGAAATCAGATAAAAAGTGTTACTAACAAGTTTTGTTTCGCAATAATACTGTGCAGATGTGCTGGCAGGTGGTTTAAATACTTGGCTTATATCATGTAATGTTTTAAAATTGTAAGTATGTTATATATAATCTGTTTTTTTATTATTTAACAAAATAAATAATTAAAATCACTTAGGAGATCTCAATTATGTGTGTCAACTTTTCAACACCTACCCGCGAAAAAAACACAACAACATTATACAAGTACTTGTATAATAGAGGTCAGTATTAGATATACTTTCCGCTAGTAGGACATACCAAGTTCGGAAATAGCGACACCTAACTTACTTTTGATATTTTTGGGTTTTTATATGTACCTGTTTGAGATATTTTTAGGTAAAGTATTATTTAATTATTTTTTATTTCATGTTAATTCTTATCATCTCTCCATTATAGTTTACTTGACTTCACAAATTTTCCTTGTATCGACCTTTTTACTTTCTTAAATCAGCCTATCTTTATCTTGGAGGGCACCGAGCAGATAAATAACTAATTAAACACTTTCAGCAGTTTTTAATAGTAAACATATTTATTTTAATCAACCAATTGAAACCTGTCTATACTTAATTGAGATGTTTTTAGATCTCTAGTTAACCTTAAACCTTTTAATTTTTTCATTTTTTTATATTATAGGGGGCAAACGAGCAGACGGATCACCTGATGGTAAGTGACTACCTTCGCCCATGGACACCTGCAACTCAAGAGTCACAAGTTAATTGTGTTTTACTTCATTTATAATATCATAATTTAATTATGTACTTATACGGGAATTAACGCGATCACGAAAAGGTATTACATACCTCTGAATTGCCTGACGTTTCGACCAGGTTGCACTGGCCGTGGTCACAGGCTGACTGGCTCAGCGGTGCACGCCCTCCGTCGTCGAGATCGTGAGGTAGAAGGTTCTTCATCCACCCGCACATTTTCGATATTTTTAATATTTTGATTTCGCCATGTACCGTCACATACTATACTAACAGTGTCCCTATTCTCTAAGCAAACCGATGTGCCCCTATTCTGGTGTTCACCCGACTGCGCATAAAAGCGAGGTGGCATGTTTTTTATCACTGGATTCCACGCTGTTGATAATTTGAAACCATCTTCCCGATTGAAAGTTTTGTGTTTTTTAATTTCAATCGCTTCACGTACAACTCTTGAGTAAAAGTGACGTTCCGTGGAGAGGACTTGCGTACGGTGAAACTCAATCCAGAGATTGGTGCCCGCTTCGAGTGCATGTTCTGCAATCGCTGATTTGCTAATCTGTCGGTTCTTGTTCGTGTTCTTGTAGTTGTTGGATTGAGTTTCACCGTACGCAAGTCCTCTCCACGGAACGTCACTTTTACTCAAGAGTTGTACGTGAAGCGATTGAAATTAAAAAACACAAAACTTTCAATCGGAAAGATGGTTTCAAATTATCAACAGCGTGGAATCCAGTGATAAAAAACATGCCACCTCGCTTTTATGCGCAGTCGGGTGAACACCAGAATAGGGGCACATCGGTTTGCTTAGAGAATAGGGACACTGTTAGTATAGTATGTGACGGTACATGGCGAAATCAAAATATTAAAAATTTCGAAAATGTGCGGGTGGATGAAGAACCTTCTACCTCACGATCTCGACGACGGAGGGCGTGCACCGCTGAGCCAGTCAGCCTGTGACCACGGCCAGTGCAACCTGGTCGAAACGTCAGGCAATCCAGAGGTATGTAATACCTTTTCGTGATCGCGTTAATTCCCGTATAAGTACATAATTATATCATGGAACGCGAAAGTTTAAAAGTTAGAATATCATAATTTGTTGTAAATTCATTTAGTTTTTGCTTCATTACGTTGCAGAAATTATTAATCTAGATTGTAGATTAAATGCACCAAACAGTACAAGCAACATAATCAAGGAGTATGTATACCAACATTACGAATATCAGCATCTTTATTATTTTATCTTATTTTATCTTCCTTTACACTTTACATTTTAAATTAAACAAACTTTGGACCTCGCAACCAATGTTTTTTTTTAATGAATTTTTATAATGAACATTTTTTTGAAAATAAATGGTTCTTGAATTCTCGTGATCATCTGTTCCTTGGAGTGGAGCAGTTCGTAGCTGGACGCGAACGACTTGTCGATATTTCTGCTGTAGGTGAATAACCTTATTCACATAGCGTCGCCTTGGAGCAACAGAATTATGCTAGGTAGGTACCTAGCATAATTCTGTCGCTCCAAGGCGACGCTATAAGAGAAAAATCTTTTATTTTTTTATTTATCACGTGTGTTACATGTACTTGAGTATATTATGTGTATAATGTACTTGAGAAGTAAAAACAACTAACTCAAAACTTGGAATATAAGGAGTACTCGATCTGGTCAAGTTTTAATTTTCTAATTTGTCAAAATGGTAGAGGTGCTTGGTAGAGACAGTTAACTCTAAATAGATATCTAAGAATCAAAAATGTTCAAACACTGTCACATAATCATATTCGATTCTAATTTTTAACAACAGTTTTTTTACAGTTGAAATGAAGTAGCTATTTTTTTTTTTGAGCGAGACAGATAGTGACGCCAACTGACTAAAGTCAGTTAGCGTCACTATCTGTCTCGCTCACACTTCGTAAAATGACTCTGTCCGTCTTACTCCAACTGGAATCTTAAAGTTACGGCTTTGAGGAAAGCCACGCATACATTACAATCATTTTTCAGTAAGTAAGAAAAATTTGTTCAAAAGTGGGTTTTATTGGAAAAGAAAAAAAAATGTCCACAATTTAAGAAATAAATTAGCAAGTGTCATTCAAATTTGGAAACCTTAATAAATGCACCAACTTCAAAGGTTAGGTACTTACCAAACTCACCTAGTACATTTTTTTTTTTAGTTTTGTCAGTTGAAGCTGGACTAAGTATTAATTTTGAACCTTTGGTTGGACAAAAAGGGACATTTACTTCCAAGCTGGAGCAGTTGACTTTAAATTTTAGGCCAGAGTTTAAAGATGTAGTTTTTTGTTATTACCTATCAAAAAAAATTAAAAAAGTTAATATATGTAGTAACAGGAGTGAAAGACCGTCATAGGCTGCAGATTTTCTCGATTTTTTTGAAATGTCTATAATTTTTAAAATACGTAACTTAGATTTTATAAATTTTTCTGATAACTATCGACTTCTGGAACACCCTGTACAATCCGTAACATCGGCCAGGCGATAATAATACAAATTAAATAAATATACAATAATGTTTTAATCTAGAAAATCTAGAAAGTAATTAATTACAAAAGTAACCATAATTATAATCATTACTCATTAGCCACTGTTTTTTATTCACAATTATTTTTAGTATGTATAAATCTCGCTTCCACTTGACCACGAAATGTGCCAAATTCAACATTTCTTTACCGGTCCAAGAACAAATTGTCACTGAGCGGCAGAGAGACGTTCGACGAATATTATTTTGCATAGAGTAGGTTGTTTAACAAGGTATAACGTCGTAGGAAAATTAGGCTCTTAAAGATAGTGTGTTCATTATTCAATGTAAAAAGCTTGTTAACGGCCGACACAAGGCAGGAACCGGGACCTACTTGGCGAGTTTACCTGACTGAGGTATTGTATGAAAAAAGAAAACTGCTTCGTATAAAGTTGCTGAAGGAAATATATCTATCTGTACCGATTTATTCTGTTCCTTCAATAGAGACGGATCCAGGAGGTCATCAAATCTAATAAATAATAACTGTAGTAGGTAAATTTATTCTGATCTCTTTACGTTCATTTTAAAATTTTTTGGTATACCGCCACACTAGTTTTAAAGTGTGCGAAAGAATTCAGACCACCCTGGCACTTTCACAGTTTGAGTTTATGTAGACTTGGATCTTTGAGTTTATCTCGGTGCGGCACCGGCGTTTCTTCCCAAGGTTAGTCATAGGAAACGCGGGCACCAACTAATCGCCGTTTAAGTGTCTGAAAAGATCTACTTCCTAAATAAATGAATTTATTATTTATGAGTTCTCCTATAGTTGAGAGCCGTGGAAGGAGTGCTATGTTAAGAATAGTGAACATTATCTCAAAAAAATCTCATGACACATGCGTCTGTACCACCGCCAGAACACTCATTTTGCTGTCAATACTTCAATTTTGGGTTACTTAATCATTCTCAAGGCACCTCTTTGTAAGTCTTTATCTTGTAGGTACCAATAAAGGAG